>JAMFLL010000006.1:0-82929 GCA_027475725.1 Pythium rhizo-oryzae
GCTGGATTCCCGCGCCGCTTTTTGGGGAGCGGAGCGCCGTCCGTGGGCCGCAAGCGACAGCCTGCGCGGTGGAACAATCCGAGGGCCGTCCGCGCAAACCTTGAGGATTGCGACAGACGCCCACGACGCAGCAGTGGCGAGCGGACGAGCATTTCGTCGCGCCGCGGCGGCGAGAATCCCAGATCAAAATGGCGAACAGGTGCCTTTGGAGCAGCCACGGGCAGCTCCGTGGTACTGTGGACCACGTAATAATGCCCCCTGATTAGTTGGAACTCGTTCCAACTCCGCGTTGGAACTGGGCTGAGCTTGGAGCATGAAGAGTCGTGGGTTCCCTAGCCCGGATCTGGGTGTTGGAACATCACCGATCGCCGGAGCAAAACGGATCGCAAAAGAGCTTTGCCGACTGGCCATGAGCGCCCATACAGGGCCCATGAGGTGATCTTGAGCAGCATATTGCCGGCAACGTCACGAGCACCCGACAACTGGAAGGGAGTCATGGCGGCACAACTGGACAACTGCTGGGTGGGCGACGAGCTGATTGTTGGAAACGAAAAAAAAAAAAGCAAAAAATCTGTGACTGCCAACTGGAGAAAAAGATCACGAAATTGTGAAGCCACCCATGTGGTTTGTGACAATTTTCTGTATTATCCGGATAAAGCGGACCGGTATCCGGATCCCTATTCACTTGCTTCTCCCGCCTGGGATTGGGAACGTTTGGCGAGGTGACGCCAGGGTACGCAAGCCTCGGCTCTGTGTACTGTAGAGAATTGTACCCCCGCCTGATGGTCACGTTGTGGTCAGTTTGCAGTGGAAAAAGAACGAAGCTCACGGCACCAGCCAGTGGTTCGGGGTCGCGGCGTCGCTTGTTGCGATGACCTGCACGGGCGGTGGGTGTGTCTCTTGAAGGTTTAGGGCACGAATCCAAAAGGGTGTAGGGCTCCGAGTCGCTTTTTTCCACACATTGCACAGCTTCTCGTGTGACGTGCGAGTAGCTCTGCCGGCAGTACTGTATGGGAGAGACCTGTGTGCGGCATATCGAACACGACTCAGGGCTCTAGCGCCCCAGGAATCCCACACACTCCCATTCTCCCCGCGTAAAGCAAAGCAACGGCTGCAACACCCAACCGCCGCCGACGCGCCACCCAGCCCTCGCACACAGACGAACAGCAGGCCGGCGCGAAACGCTACAGGGCAACCCACGCGCACGCACACAAGGGCTGTGGGTCGGTTGTGTGCCCTTCGCTGGAGAATCCGGAGCTGTCTGTCCGACGCCGCGCGTGAATAACCGCTCGCCACTCGCACTCTCGGCCGTTGAGAAGAACGTGCGTGCGTGGATCCACTGCCGGTGCGTGCTAGCCTCCGTCCAGCGACGCCGTCCAGAGATCCAGATTATCCAGCGAGACCTCGCCTCGCCGGAGCAGACGAGCAGGAATCCGGAACGCATTGCGCGATCGTCGCGGTCTCGTCCAGAGCCCCCCCGTTAGAATAAGATGGCGTTCTCCACGACGGTCGACAGCATGCCCAGCGAGAGCAGCTACCGCCACCATCACGCGCACCACCACCGGACGCACCACTTGCACCACCACCACGCGCACGTGCCGACCCACCACGCCACCAAGAAGCGTGCGGCCGCGAGCCCGCTGCGCGACCGCACGGTCGTGGTCTTCGACTGGGACGACACGCTCTGCCCGAGCTCGTGGCTCCACGCCGAGGACCTGCTGCCCAAGTACCGCGGCCAGGAGATCCCGCTCTCGAAGGACCAGCAGCAGATCCTGCATCTCATCGCCGACAACGTGACGCGCCTGCTGCGCAAGGCCGTGTCGTACGGCCCGGTGTTTGTGGTCACGGCCGCCGAGTACGGCTGGGTCGAGCTCTCGTGCGCGCTGTACCTCCCGGGCGTGCAGGCCATCCTCGAGATGGCCGACATCCACATCGTCTCGGCGCGCAGCTGGTACGAGCAGACATTCGGGCTCGGCGGCGACTCGAGCTCGTGGAAGCACGAGGTCATGCAGCTCATCGCGCGCAAGTGCTTTGGCAGCCACGCGCACGAAGACGACCACTCGGACGACGAGTTGGACCTGCCCGAGTCGTACTTCAACTTTGTCTCGGTCGGCGACTCGATGGCCGAGCGCGACGCGTGCCACTCGGCCGCCGAGCTCGTGCCGTTCACCTTCGCCAAGACGCTTAAGTTTGTCGAACACCCGACGACCGAGGAGATTGTCCAGCAAGTCGAGCTCACGCACGACTCGTTCGAGCAGATGTGCGGCTGGAGCAGCAACCTCGACCTGCGGCTCACGCGTGCGCAGCTCGCCGAGCTGCGGTCTGGCGGCAACTGAAGCAATTTTGGGCGACCATCTCGCCATTTATTTGATAGTCTCTTAGGGTAGAATTTTCCTGCATCTCTGTATTTTATAGCAGCCATTTTCGGAGACCACGCCACCCCGGGTAGATAGAATACCCGGCCGCCGGCAACGCTCCCACACATTTCCACGAAACCAAAATACAAAATGGAGAACAGCCTCGATTTGATCTATACGTCAAAGCGCGTGCAGAAAGGAGTCCCATGCGACGAGTATTCCTGGTGATCGAGATTACATACATCCATCATTCAAAAAGATCAGATTTCCTCTCCTCGCTTGCGCTTGGTCGTTGTGTCCGGGGACGGCTCTGGCCGTTCCGATCGGGGCTTCGCACTCGGGCTTTTCGTCCGCGAGTCCGGCTTCAGGATCATGAAGTGGAGCTCGCTCGCCGACGTCGGCGAGTGGTTTTTTAAATAGTATGCGTTCTGCGCCGGGATGTAAAATTCGTCGCCGGGCTTCAGCATAAACCGCGTGGCGTTTTTCGGGTCGTAAACTCCATCTTCAGCCGGACCGAAGGCCACCTCGAGCGCCTGGGGCTGGCCACTCGTCACGAAGAAGACCTGAACGGCATCGCCCACACTTTCAGCCTCTTTCGCTGCACCAGGAGGCAGGCCCAAGCTGCCGGAGATCCAACGAGAGAAGGGAGTCGGGTTCCGCAAGTTGAAACTTTGACCGGCCGTTCCTGGGGGCAAGTCATCGACGCCCGGCAGCTCCCGGTGCTCGATCTCTTCCGAGCGGCACATGACGTTCATCTTGTTGATGGTGTTGGCCGACACATCCCACAGATCAGCCCATTCTCCGTCGTCGATAACGAGGTCCTTGGGGAGCACATCACGCGGAAGAGGTTTCTGGTTCTTTGGAGCTCTTGTGTGCTTCTTCGTCACCGGTCGGTTCTTCTTCGTCGGCGTCATTGCGCCGAGTCGTTCGATGGCGGCAACCGTTGGGATCACGAGACCCACACCTGACTGGCGTCGCTCGTACACGTAATGCTCGCCCTTGTACCATGCAAGCGGCTTGTAGCGCTTGCGGTTGGAACGACGCAGGCCACCTTTCTCAGATCCAGCTTCCTTCAGGATCTCGTCTGCGAATGACAGGTCTCCTTCGCGTCCGTTCCGAACCCTGCTCACGTCCAAGCTCCTGGTCTGATCCCAGTCGCTGTCGTTGTCGTCACTACCCATTCCGCTCGTCGCCACGAAGGACCCATCGTCGTGGTCAGTCTGCTCCTCTTCGTAAGAGGCTTCGCTCGCGGGCGTCGACTTGTACGTGTATTTGCGGGACTTTGCCTTTGGCGCCGATGATTCCTTGGATTTCGTGGCTGGTTTGGTCTTCTTCGCGCGCTTTGTAATGTTATCGCCATCCCACGCATCAGCACTCTTCTTGCCTGGCTTGAAGAGCTGCACACGAATGTTCGGCGAGTTCTCGGATGAGTTGGCAGAGAAGGGCTTGATCGAGCCCAAGTTCTTTTCGCTGGCGTTCGATAGCGGGGTCAGGACAGCATCGTGGATCGAGAATGGGGATCCCGCGTCGTTGAAGCCGGCATCGTCGCCAAAAGAGTAGCGATCTTCACGGCGCATCTTTTGCTTCTGCGCGGACTTGCTGCTCAATGCCGGTGACGCCTGCTTTCTCATCGGGGGTGTGGTCGTTCCTCGCGGAGGCGTATGCATCGGCGGCGGGCTGCCTTCATCTCCAAAGGAAAAGTCCACCTCGTCATGGTCGTACACAGGCGCACGCGGCGAGCGTGACTTAGCCTGGCGAGCTGGCGGGGTCTCCGGTTGTCGCTCCTGGCTCTTGCTGGCTTTCTTAGCAGGCGCGGCTGACCGCTGCTGCGCCTTCTCTCTAGATCCGTCGTCGGACTTCTTCTGGTAGGCACGACCGCGGCCATGGTCGCTTTCGTCACCACTGGCCGTATCCATCCCGTACAGGTTGGCTTCCGTTTCGCTTGTCGACGAGATCATCGAGAGATTCGCCGACGAAGACACGCCCTCCGACAACATGCTCGCTACATAAAATCAGACCAAACCACTCCGTAGTCAGCAATGGCGTTCCCTCGAGTATAACATCGCGGGTTGCACGCACAGTCTTCGCCTTCGGTGTCGTCCTTGTCGGCGACGTCCTCGTCGGCCCAGAAATCGTCAATGTCCTCGAAACCGTCGGCGTCCTTGCGCACGTCGTTGCGAATCATGACGCTCGTGCGGTGCGAGACCGCCAGCGACGGGTCCTTCTGCTAAAAGAGCGTCACCCCGGGTTAGAAAATCGACGTTTTCTAGGTCCATGGTGTCGTGGAGTCATTGCCGCGCACCTGTGCCGCGGTCATGTACTCCCTCAAGCTGTCCATGTTGACGTTGGCGCGTTCGCTAGCTGCCCTGTTGGCAGATCAGACCATCACAACCCCGCGGTTTAGTTCCCACTCGCACGGCAACCTCAAAGGCAACGCGTGATCGAACGTACTTGGTGCGCGGCATCAGCCGCGTGAGCTCGTCGGTCTGGCCAAGACACGCACACACAGGGGAATCGTCAGCGCTCATCCATGGCGGAGCCCGCGTCCGCTGCGCTCCTCCTCTCCGGGCGGAGGAGAGCGCAGCGGAGGAGGAGGAGGAGGGGGAGGGGGAGGAGCGGAGCGCTCCAGGCGCGAGGCGCCGTATCGTACCGCGTCCGCCATGGCTGCCGTGCGAGGAGCTTGATCAGCGTTTGTGGGACGGCGGTCGGCTCAGTCTGCGCGGGCTTTTTTGTCGGGTTTCCCAACGACAGTCTTCGAAATTCAAAAATGTCAAGACTATTGAAAATTGATATACTTCTAAATACGATTTCAATGTCTTTCCAAATCCATGTATCGTATTTCATAGGACATGTATCCATCCATGGTTACCTAGAAAAGCACATTCATTGGCTTAAATTCGAATAAAATCATGTGACTGGATGAAAATCAATTCCACAGCAAGATCCGTGTCTCTTCGCCCAGGATGATTTCCACCGAATGTGCCTCTAGCGTTCCTCGCCCTGGATGGCTTCACTTTCGCCCTGGCGGCCGTGGGCAGAGACCCTGAGCTCTTGCTTTTAGTATGGTGTCTGGTTGCGTAGTGGTCATGTACTATGGAGGAAGCCGGACATTCGGAGGAAAAAGAGTTCAGGCGCGAGCGTTATGCGGGGCGAAGGGGATCCATTGCCTAACGCGCCCGCCGTTGCATTCCCGCGGGCTTCGCCGGGATTTCTCCTTCTGGGTTAGGCTCACATACGGTATATCCGCACAGCTTACGCGTCGGCCGTTCTTTCCGTTCTTGCTCGTGCGTTTGTGGCTGTTGAAGATGGGGCACTGCCAACTTGCCCTCGTCTGGTCCGCCCTCGCCCGTTCACAAAGACGTTACCTCGCTGTCGGGCCCCACAAACTCGACGAGGATCAGTTCGATCTCTCGCGTGGCGGTTGTGCGTCGACTCTTTGCGTTTGTTCGCTCTCGACCGAGAACACGCTTTCTTCTCGGGTCGGCGTCCTGACTTTGGTCGGTGCCTCGGTAGCTCATTTCTCTTTTCTCCAAATTCATCAACCCGATTGAGTTCGAACGCGGCGGGCACCATGAAGAAAGGCGAGCTCCGCCTGCCAGTCGCTGTGTGGATTGTGGTAGCTTGGTCGGCCTTGTCAGCGGTGACCCACGCCGCGGCGCTGGAGGTGAGCGCGAGTGGTACCCACTTCAACTTTTTCCACGCGTTCAGCGCCAAAGTGAGTGCGTCGCCGTCGTCTCCGGTAATCGACACTGTTCGCGCCCAAGAAGCAACGCTGCTAGACACGAAGCCCCAGCTAATCATCACCACAACTCCCGACTCCTCACCAGCCCGTAACACCTCGGATTCCTCTCTCGCAGACGATGACCTTGCAGGTGATCTAAAGCAGCTCTATGCCTTCACGGGGAACACCCGTGTCGGCTTCGACTCGAGTCAATGGCAACTGGAGCGTAACCCGCCACCTCGCAATGGCTCCGTGTGGTCGCGGCTTAAGGCCTTGAGTGGATCAGCGCTGGATGTGTGCGTGTTTGTGGCCGCTGAGACGTCGATGAACTCACAGTCGCTCGTCGCGATCACGGCTGATCTGAACCAGTTCTGTTCCGCGGGGGACATCGTGCTGCTGGGCTTCACGTCACCGCTTTCCGATGATCTAGCGCAATACCTGGAGGCGAAGATAACGATCAATGGTCAGTACGCGCCCCGTGTCATGAAGGAGAGTGTCGACTTGGCGAACCAAGCCCAGAATGCGCAACTGGACGTCGCGGCTACCATGAGGCGCCTCTTTGTCGGCTTCCCGGCGGCCACTGCTGGGTGCCTCGAGGCCGCGGGCGGTCGTACCGCGGCAGCCGACCAACTCACGACGCAACGGTTGGACTTGTGTCTCGGCAATGGCTGCTCGACCTGCCAGACTGTCGTCGATAACCGTACGTTCAGCTTTGTTTGGAGATGGGTACCACACAACGCATACTAACCACTAGTGTCAACTTTGGGATTCCTAGATGGTGGATCACCCGTGAAGCGCGGCTTGATCGTACTGCTTTCGTGTGGCTCGTTCCTCATCGGGTGTGCGATCGTGTTCTACGTGCTGTTCCGAAAGCAGTTCTTCATGCCGAGCGACGCGACCAAGCCCGAGAAAGACTTGACCACGAATCTTGCCTACGTACTTCGTATGTGAGACCCTGGTGTTGTCGTGCTACGTGGATGTGGGTATATGTAGTGAGATGGTTGATCGCCCACGCCGTTTCTGCTGGCTGTTGTCAGCTGGCGAGGTTGTATGGTGTTGGTGTTGTCCACTTTATGGAGAAACTGAATGAACTCGAAGATCGGTGTGTTTTCAAAAGGTCTAGGATTACGGTTTATACCGAGCGTTGGGTCGTTTTGCATTGTTTGCCACACAGCAGCACGTTACAACCATGAGTGTCTTCTTTAGTGCAGGTTCTGCTGAAGCCAGAGAAAGAACGACGCACTCGCGAGGTTCACGGAGCAGTTGACGCGGTCGAGATCGTGTCCGCCCTCCACGAGGCCCCAGTGGGAGATCTGGAACTCCTCCTCCACGCGCGCGAGCTCCATAGCCTACGATCCAAACGAAAAACAACGATCAGTGACAAGCCGAACAACGGGGCCCTCACCGAACGCGCACCTCCTTGGCCGTGATGTGTCGCTTGAAGAGCGCCCAAGCCGCGATGAGCGACTTGCACTCCTTCGTGATCGCGCGCAGCGGCACGAGCTCGTAGTCCGAGCACTGCTCATACATGCACCACGCATGTGAGAAGACTGGGCAGAATACAATGCGCGTCCAGGATGACTCACCTTGAGCAGCTCGTTGTGGATGCCCTCAACCATGGAGTCATCGTGCGTGAGGCGCCCGATCGAGCCGTGCGCGATGTCAAGCTCGCCCTCAAACTGCTCGGCGAACCACTTGCGGATGGGTTCCCACTTCTTGTGCTGCAGCACGGCGAGCTTCTCCGACTGGTCGGCCGTCACCTGGTAGCACAGCGTGTCCGAGTGCAGGTAGTGGACCATCTCGTCCACGAGCGCCTCCTTGCTCGCGGTCTTGTCGAGGTCGAGCACCGTGGACGCGAGCGTCATGATGGGCATGAGCGCCGGCTTGAGGCGCTCCTCCTGCGCGTCCCACTCCTGCGCGATCGCGACCGCGAGCGACTTGTTGGGCAGCTGCAGTGGCGTGCGCATGGGTGTCTTGATGGTCTTGCCGTCCAGCGTCACGGCGTACAGCTTGGCCGCCTCGTTCTCGTCGGCAGGAGCGACCTCGGCCACGCCCACCTTCTTGTAGAAGCGCGCAACGCCCGTCACGCGGTTCCCTGTCGCACAGACCACGAGATCAGTTCCAGCGCGTTCTACAAGTCGCCTTGAAGCCGGAAACGGCGCGACGTACCGGCGATGCCCCCGGAGCCTCCGGGCGCGGCGAAGTGGCGGCGCTGCGCGGCCTGCACGCGGCGCGCGGCGCCCTGGCGCAGCAGCGTCTGGCTCGCAGTGGTCGGCGCCTTCGGGATCATCATTGCCACGGGATCTGGCCGGCGCAAATCAAAGCGCCACGCCGCAAACGCACTCTTTGGAGGGGCTACTAATCTAAGCAAAACCTTTGTTAAGAAATGAGTATCACACAACGCAAGGAAAACAGTACGGTGGCCTTGGCCCGGGGTTGCTCCCCCCCAACAAAAAAGCACCACGGGAAGGAAGCTTGGCGGAGACGAAGATGGCGTCGAACCCGCAGCACGTGATGGACACGGAGGACGCCGCGGAGCTGAACCTGGGCGACGACTTCCGCCACGAGACCTGCCTCTCGAACGCCGAAGTGGCCGTGATCCTCGAGAAGCAGAAGGTGGACTACGAGAACCAGGAGAAGCAGCTCACGGGGTGCGGACGCGTTTTCCCAACAGCATAGATGGCAGTCGACGAGCGGAATGGCTAACGGACTGTTATGTGGATGGATGGTATAGCGTGTTCCAGAAGACGTACTCGTACGTACAGCGCTTCAGCGGCACGAAGGATCCCGTGGCGAACCAGGCCTCGGTCACCGAGCTGCGCGAGTACGTTTGGCTGCATTGAGTTCGATGTTTACATGGCAGGAGGAGGATGGATATTGACGTTTGAACTGCGTTTTTGCAACGAGGATAGGGCGCTCATGTCGCTGTCGTTCCCGCGCGACGACGGATCGGAGGTGCGTCTCGAGGAGTTCGAGATTGCGTGCCTCTCTAATTTAAACCCCGAGGAAGTAGAGGAGTCGGTCGCGCTCATCCCGAGCCTCCAGAAGCGATTCGCCGAAGACGAGATTGAGGAGATCCTGGGCATCGTGTCGCGCACGGCCGCGCGCATGTACGGTTAGGCTACCCGTGTAAGCGAGATACAGTGATCTGCCGACTAGAGTGTACCTTGGCTGTCTTGAACGCGCGACTACTGTTTTGGCTGGAACCGCGACAGCGTCTCGAGCTCACTTGGCAGTGGCTGCTTGGTCTCTTTCATCAACCGTCGTAACTCGGGCGCAATAGTGCAGTCCTCTGTGAGGAACGCAGTCACGTGGCCTGGGACACCGTGTCGACGCGCGGTGCGTCCGCAGCGGTGAACATAATCCTCGATAGTGCGCGGCATATCAAACTGGATCACGTGGTCCACGTCGGCAAAGTCGAGTCCACGAGATGCCAGGTCCGTCGCGACCAACACGTCGACGTACCCTTCGCGGAACGCAGCCATGACCTGGAACCGAAATGCCTGGGACTTGTCGCTGTGGAGCCCGGCGACGTGGAACTGCTCTTGGCGCAGTATGCACGTGACGAATTCCACACTTTCGTGCGAGTTGCAAAACACGATCACGGGCGGCGCTGGGATTGTCCGTAGCACTTGAAGCAGTCTGCTCTTCTTCTCGGCAAACCGCATAAAGATCACACGCTGAGTCACCTTGAGTGACGTCTGCCCCGTTCGTTGGCTGCCCATGCCGACGCGGATTGTGATTGGATTTAAAACGGCGGAGCGCGCAAGCCGCTCGAGGAAGTGGGGCATCGTCGCCGACCACAACAGCGTCTGGCGACCGATCTCGTTTGCGGCCTGCAAGATGGAGCGTAGCTGTGGCTCCATCTCAGCGTCCAGCATGCGGTCCACTTCGTCAAGCACGACGTACGTGACCGCCGCAAGTGAGACGACGCGCTTCTCAATGAGATGGAGCAGCCGCCCAGGCGTTGCCACGAGCATGTGGACACCGCTCGCGCTGGCACATTTTGCATTCCGCAAGTGCTGGATCTGTAGCGCCAGCGAAACACCGCCACACACGGCAGCGACAGAGAAGTGCGCGCCCACCGCGGCGAACGACGCGTCCTCAGACGTGTTTGCGCTGACTTCACCGCAGAACCCACGCAACTCCTGGTACACCTGGTCCATGAGCTCCCGCGTGGGGACGACAATCAGCGCCGACGGTGCGACTGCGTTGCCAGCGTGGCGCTGCGCACTTGGTGTTGTTGATGCCACGCGAAGAATCCACGGCAGCAGGTAGCTCAGCGTCTTGC
This sequence comes from Pythium rhizo-oryzae, assembly GCA_027475725.1. Classification (NCBI taxonomy): domain Eukaryota; phylum Oomycota; class Peronosporomycetes; order Pythiales; family Pythiaceae; genus Pythium; species Pythium rhizo-oryzae. Next base: position 10,370 of record JAMFLL010000006.1, read on the forward strand.
CGCTGCCAGTGGCTGCAAGTCCGACGACGTCGCGGCCCGTGAGGATGCTCGGGATGGCCTGCATCTGGATCGGCGTCGGCTGAGCAATACCGCGTGCACCTAGCACTCTGCGCACAAGAAGTTAGACGGACAAAGACTACCTTTCTCACTGCGGGAAGAAGACACTGAAACGCACTGGAACACGTGCTCAGGAAGCGTGAGCTGCTGGAAGCTCTCCAGCAGCGGAGGCGCAGGTCCGTCCCCGGCGTCCACCTCAATACCCAGCTCGCGCCGGCGCCACTGCGTCTCCTGATCGATGTGCTGCTGCTTCTGCTGCTGGTCACGTGGCAAGGTGCCAGCGTCCACACGCGGCCGCTTGCGCGACGTTGGTGCCGCGTCCATTTTGCCATTCCACACACGAATGCTCAGCTCCCACTTGCCCAGAATGAACCGTTAGAAACATGTCATAATAGTATCGTTAAGAACATTCAATGTAGCCATGTCTGTGTTCTGCTGGCAATTTGCGACGATGGGTCGCCAGTTTGGCTCGATCGAAATGCCGCCTTCGCCACACCTGCCAGCATGAGGGGTCCAGGCAGGGCGAACTGCGGTCTATCGTCCTGGCAACCTTCGTGAATTCAGCTTGCGATGATCGGGGTGTGCGCCTATTTTCCCCACTCGACTCTTCTCGCCCGTGCACACTGCCCTCGTCCAGGGCAGCCCTTCTCTGGTCGAGGAGCTCAGGAAGCGTGAGCTGCTGGAAGCTCTCCAGCAGCGGAGGCGCAGGTCCGTCCCCGGCGTCCACCTCAATACCCAGCTCGCGCCGGCGCCACTGCGTCTCCTGATCGATGTGCTGCTGCTTCTGCTGCTGGTCACGTGGCAAGGTGCCAGCGTCCACACGCGGCCGCTTGCGCGACGTTGGTGCCGCGTCCATTTTGCCATTCCACACACGAATGCTCAGCTCCCACTTGCCCAGAATGAACCGTTAGAAACATGTCATAATAGTATCGTTAAGAACATTCAATGTAGCCATGTCTGTGTTCTGCTGGCAATTTGCGACGATGGGTCGCCAGTTTGGCTCGATCGAAATGCCGCCTTCGCCACACCTGCCAGCATGAGGGGTCCAGGCAGGGCGAACTGCGGTCTATCGTCCTGGCAACCTTCGTGAATTCAGCTTGCGATGATCGGGGTGTGCGCCTATTTTCCCCACTCGACTCTTCTCGCCCGTGCACACTGCCCTCGTCCAGGGCAGCCCTTCTCTGGTCGAGGAGCGACTTTCTACCTGGGCACTTCGATGTGTGCTTCGAATATACCGAGGCACCTCCATGCGTGCTTCTGTTCTTGGAAGCTTCTGCCTGAGCCTCTATGCTTCAGCTCTAGCTGTACTTCTACCTGCTTGCCGATCACTTCGATCCTGCTTGAGATAGTGAGGCACTTGCTACTTCAACACCTGGTCTAGGGCTGGAAGCACCATACTGGGACGGACCTCTTGAGGAGTCCTGGGCACTTCGCTTCTCTAGCTCCTTCTCTCCCTCTCCCTCTCTTGGTCGTCCTTTCCAGGAGGCGACGCACGGAACGCAAATATGTATTCTTCTTTGTTCAGGCATAGAGCTTGTTTTTGTTTTGATATCTTGCTTGACTTGCCCCGTACATCTTCGCAACCTCACGCGTGTGTTTGCTCCTGCGACAGAGACGACACACCTCGAAAAGGCAGCCTCGCAGAGGCTTGAGTGTACTTACTTGTGATGCATTCCGTTTCATCTTCCATGTCGCCTTGTCGGCAATGGCTCGATCATCAGCAGCTCTCGCTAAGGACCTTCAGCTGCCATGTCAGTCCGATAAGAAAGATGGAGGCTGCGGCCTATCAATTGTCTGCTCTAGTCGCGAGCATCATCGTCACCGCGGCGACGCGGCGATCCCGAGGGCGAGCGACGGTTGTCGCGGCGGGGCGAGAACGAGCGTCCACGGTCATCCTTGCGACCCGCCGAGCGCGAGCGCGAGACCGAGCGGGCCGGGGAACGGCGTGGCGAGCCACGCGGCGAGCGGGCAGGCGAACGGCGCGGGGAACGCGCAGGGGAGCGACGCGGCGAGCGCGGCGGCGAGCGGCGGGCCGAGTTGGAGCGCGAACGCGCCGGGGATCCACGAGCGGCAGGCGAACGGCCACGCGGCGGCGAGCGGCCACGCGAGCCCGAGCGCGACTTGACCGGCGAACGCGAACGCGAGCGACGCGCAGGGCGGCGGTCACGCGAGCGCGAACGCGAGCGGGCACCACCGCCACGGCGGCGGTTGCGATCACCACCACGGCCACGCGAGCCCGAGCGGGAGCGGGAGCTATTGCGATCACAAGGTAACGATTAGATAACCTGACAAGCTCACAACCGAGACGTCATGGAGTTCGTACCGCGAGCGACGACGCTTGTTACGGCCACGGTCCGGCTCGCTATACACAAAGAGAAAGCCCACCCCCGCAACATTGTCAGCACCAATACAATCTCCCCGCTCGGCTTCGTCCCCATCGACAAACACGTACCGCTCACGCATCTGGTCCGAGCTCTTGCGCTTCTCCTGGGCAAACACGACGCGCACTTCGCGGCCGTCGAGCGTCAGTCCGTCGACGCCACGGCGGGCGTCGTCGGCCTCGCGCTCGTCCTTGAACTCGACGAACGCGAAACCCTTCGGCTCACTGTAGCACACCATCACAGACTTCATCAGTACACGTGCTTCCTGACAGCTGCATCAGCGCTACACGGTCCGTACCGCGTGTGGAAGTCCTTCGGGATGTAGACATCGCGCACTTCGCCGAACTTCTCGAACTCCTTGCGGAGGTCATCCGGTCTAACCAAAGCGAGCGTTCATGAGCGAATTGGAGAGCGTGGGCGACACGGTTCGACGCGCATAAAGATGGGAAACAGTAGCGTACCTCATGCGGCGGCTCAGGTTGCGCACCAGCAGCGAAATTCCCGTGCGATCGCCCATAGTGTTCCGTGTCGTGTCGGCAGATAGTCCCCCTTGCGGCTTGTTCGGCTTGGTGACAGAAAGACCTGACGAGGGACGCACCCACCTCGGTCAACCAGCCAAAGGGCCACTCGCCAGTGCCAAAAACCTCGCCACGCGTCCCACATAAAAAAACCTTTTCAAGGTTTTATTGGCCTCTTGAACCTGCGACAGAGAGATGAGTCTCGAAACCTCAATTTTCGGAATAGACAAAATATCATATATTAGTATCCGCGTGGGGTTTCTCAAAAATTGACAATCGTGTGCGATCAGAATTTCGAGAGAATGGTCCACCAGAGCGTGAAGCAGATGCAGCCGGCAATGACCAGCGCCACGATGGTGTTGTTGCGCATCTTCTTGCGCCGGATCTGCTCCATGAGCGAGTTGATCCCGGCGAAGGAGCTCGAGACGGCGCCCACTTTGCCGCGTGACGAGGTGAAGCGAGCGCGCTGGTTCTCCAGCGCCGCCTTCGTCTCCAGCGCTTGTCTGCGAGTGCACAAGAGCTGTGAGAAGCCTGGGATCGTACGTGATGATCTTTGTGGACACGTACTCGATGATGCTGTTGGCCATGGTACGCGATGAGTTGACCGAGCGACTCTCGTTGAGCAACGACTCGACTTCGCTGTCTTCCGCGCCGCCATTTTGTCTATAGGCTCAACACGTAGATGCGGGTCAGGCATGTCAGCAACGTCTCCTCACTTCTCGCCCACACCGAATCGAGTGACAATCGTACCGCTTGCCGAAGAGCTTTTGGGAATCGCGTTTTTCCTGAAGCGACGACTGCCGGAACGTGCACAACAAGCGTTCGTTAAACCTATCCGATCGAGACATGCTTTGAAACGGATACGCCGTACCATCGTGCGCTTGAACTCGGTCTTGAAGTCAAAGTAGATCTCGCGGTAGCGCTGCAACACGGCCTCTTGCGCCTTGCTCGACGACGCGTTCACGTGCGAGTTCATTTCATCGATCGCATCCGAGAGCTATATCCGCAAACACGTCAAGACGCATTCCACCAGTCCCGCCAACTCTCACGTAAACGCACCACAGTGAGCGCCTTGTCAATGTCCACCGCAAGCTGACCTTCTTCAGAGGCATCCTCTGGCGGGTTCTCTTCACCCGCGTCACACAAGCGTGAGTCGCAAGAAGCCGCTGGGTCAGTTCTGTGTTTGTTGTACGCACCAGGGTCGAACTCTCCGGCCGTGCGCTTAGTCGCGCGGTTGATCGCCGCGTAGGCCGCGATCTTGTCCTCGAGCTCGCGCTCCGCCGTGCGCGCGTGGCGCCGCAGCTCCTCCCACGACTGCGTCGACTGCATCATCATGGTTGCCCTTCGCTGTTGTTGGTTCAGTTGTCTTTGAAGCTGTCGCTCCAAGGCCACAATGCTAGGAAACGGGTCGGGTCTCTGGTTCTTGCGACCCATATTCAAATATGCACTTCATGTTTGTATTGAAACGGGTTTGAATATAGCTTACGGGTTTGGTCAATCGGGAACCGCCAGGTGGCGTGACGTCCGAGGGGCCCAAAAGCAAGAACCAGGGGGGAAACGACCATGGCGTCGCCGCAGGCTGAGGGCACCGAGCGGCTGAGCGCGTGGATCGACGAGTGCCGCGCCGCGGGCAGCGCAGGCGACCAGCAGGAGCTCCAGCAGCGGCTGCTCAAGGAGCTGCTGGCGCTGCAGGAGCGATGGGCGACGATCGCCGCGCCGACGGCAACGACCACCACGCGGGCGAGCGGCGGCGGCGGCGGCTCGCTCTTCCAGACGCTGATGCAGGCGCTGCTCGCGTATAGCGGCGCACACGCTGGCGGCGCCGCAAGCGGCGCGAGCTCCGGCATGACGATCCCGCTCATCTCGTCGGCCGTCGCGACCTCCGAGTGCGTGCTCACGCTGCTGTGCGAGCTGCTCGCCAGGGCGTACGACTACGCGGCCGTGCCGGTGCTCAACGACCACTTCACGGGCAAGCACACATCGCTGTACGTCAAGACGGCGCTCGTGATGGTCATCGCGCGGCTCTCAGCGCAGGACGCGAGCCAGTTCGTGTCGGAGGCCGTCGCGTTCGCGAACAAGAACGTCAAGGCCGCGGATTACTATTTGCGGCAGTGCCTCGTCGAGAGCGTCGCGCGCATGCTCCACAGCGGTAGCAACAGCTCGCGCCTCAAGACCTGCCACGGAGACGCGCTCAAGATCGTAGTGAAGACTTTCCAAGACAAGACCCCGGAAGTGCGCGTCGCGTCAGCTGGCTTGCTGCATGTGCTCGCGACGCACACGTCCATCATTAGTAGCAGCGTCAGTGGCAGTGCTGCGGGCAATGGCACGACCAATGGCACGGCTAGTGGTGGGAGTGCAAACGGGGTTTCCAGCGGAGCGGGAACCACGACTGGACCTGTGAGCGGCAGCGGCGGTGTCGGCAACGGTGTGTCACTGGAAGCAATTATGCAAACGGCATACAAGGGTATGGATGACGCTGCACCAGAGGCTAGACGGGCGTTCTCGGTGGTTGTCGGCGTCGTCCTTGCAAAGTTCGTCACCATCGGCTCGTTCCACGTTCACAGCGGCGATGGAGGTGGTGAGAGCAGTGGCAGTCCGAGTGCGGTGGAAAGCGACGGGAGTCATAGCGCGACGAAATCCAAGTCGATGGGTTTCAAGCTGACGGGAATGCACATGCCTGGCATGTCGACGCTTGCACTTCCTGCCTCACTGACCAGACGGAAGGGTGGTGCTGCTTCCGCTGACTTCTCCAGCATTGCCAGCGTCATTCTCTATCTCAAGGACCTCGTGGTGACCAAGTATCTGTCTACGACACCAAGCCAGGGCCAGCACCACGGCGGCATTCTTGCGTCGTACGCAGTCGCGTTGTGCAGCATGTTTGAGCGGCTCCCTGCGGACTTGATCACCGAGACTCAACTCGAAGACATTATTCACGCGATCATTTCCATCCTTGACCACCAACTCTCACTACCCGACTTGACGCGTGCACGCAATGCCGTGTGTTTTGCCCTTCGCCATGGAGTCAACCTTGCGCTCACGGAGCGACAGCAGTGTGCCCTTCTCGGCGTGTACATGCAAATTGGGCGAAATGGGGTGGAAAGTGAGGCATACAACCACCACAAAATTCTCTCGGTGCTCGTTGAAACAAGCCATTTGATTCAGTCTCTCGGCGAAGCTTCAGTGGTGTATGCGAATGAGGCGTTGCAGGTGCTTCATGGATTACTCGCCCATGAGAAACAGAGTCTTAGATTCCAAGCTGCCGTCGCGATGGCTTCCTTGATGACTGCGCTGCCATACAAGTTAAAACAGTGTCTACTGGACTGCCTCTCCAGTCTTCGAGAAACGTCGACAATTCTACTCAAAGACAGCTTCGATGCGATCGATAGCGGAGACGAAGAATCGTCTACGAAGAGCAAGACCGATTTGTACGCCGTGCAAGGTTACTCCGCCGCGATCGCGCACGTCGTTCGTGCCTTGGTGCTTCAGCAGAAGCCCAACGGACGCGACGGACTGTCCCACAGCATTCTTTCAAGTATTATGAACCTTGCAGAGCGCCTCATCGAGAGCCAGTTCATCGACGGCTGTGCTGACAGCATTTGGCTGACCTGCACACGCGCTGGTTGGACTATGGTCGGCAGCCTTGTGACTGTGAAAGACGAGCACTGGATCCATGGCTGGCTTCGAAAACTGTCAGACATGTGGCTTCGCACAAGCATCTTGCACACTCGTGAGGCGTCTTTGGAGCTTCTTCGCATTGAAGCTGCTGTGGTTGCTATGCACAGCTTTATCAGCTCATGCCGGGATGCGATTGTAAAATCTGAGAGTCTTCAAATGCTCATGGCTCATGTGCTCCATACATTCCTGCTTGCAACTCGCTCCCAACTTGCAAAGCCTCAGAAGCGCCGTGGACAGATAGCAAGACATCGCCTCATTACGTGGATCATGAAGTGTTTCACTGCCCTTCCTCCAGTGTACAGCGATTCCTCCATCAATCTTCTCGATTTGATCACGGAGTTTACGACGGCGCAATCGTTGACCAATCTCAATCACTCATCCTCGAATCCTGAAAGCTCGACATTTCTCTGCAATGCGCTATCAGGGGCTGATGATCCACTCGAGATGGTCAGCACGTGCCGCTTAGTGTCCGGAGACGACCCAAGTGTACTCTATTCCCGCGAGCTCAACCACATTTTGGCCATGCTGCAGCAAGAAAACGCTCTGAGTGATATTGAGGTTGAAGTTCAGTACCTCGATACGTTTTGGGGGCTCTTTTGTGAGTCAGTCGGCGGAACCAAGAACGACTTGTATGATCGAGCAACGTGTAGCAGCTTCACGTACGTGCGCCTTGTCGACGCGAGTATTTTCTTGTTCGGCCGACTCTTCCACCACCTACCTGAGGATCTCCAGCTGCGCTGCCTTCAACATTTTGCTGGAGTGCTCGCCGACGGCCGAGCTGACTGTGAAGCAAATGTGTGCTCACTTTTGTTTGCTGTCGTCAAGGAAGCAAAATCTTCTCCGAACGTAAGTTCATCAACTTTGGCGGCGCTTTCGTGGCCAGTCCAAGTCCAGTCAATGCTACTTGAGATGGTGTCATCGGAAAATGGGACCATCCGTCGTGGAGCTGGCGAAGGATTGGGTATTTTGGCTTCAGTTCTGCCTGAAAGCAACGCTCGCACATTGGTTCAAGAGCTGGAGAAACGTTTGACGGCTGCAGAGAAGCTACCGACTGGAAGCTCCATGCCTGGGACGAGCAATAACACCATCGACTCTTCTGTCCTAGCAGCTGGTGCCTCGTTTGCGCTAGCCTGTGTCAAACGTGCTGGTGGGTCCGGAATCACTGTCGACTCGGGCCTTATTTTCCGATTTGCTGGAGAGATTGCGCAACCCCTGCGGACTTGGATCTTACACTCATGGAGCATCATCGTCGATTCTGTCAGTGCAAGTGGCGGTGACTACGAGCAGTACGTCAAATCAAGCGCGTCCCTCATCGAAGCTCACCTCGTCGCGGGTTTCAGGTACTCTAACAAGACCAACAAAAAGTGGCTGCGGTGGCATATCAGCTCGAGAGTCGCTATTGGTCGAATCATCAATGGTGTCGTTGCAACTCTCGGACCTGAACTCGCGACCTCGGGCGAACTCCTGGCAGAATTCTACACATTATGGGGATTGCTGCGTCAAGACGGATACGACACGCGTGTTGAGCTTGAGTACCTCAAATTCATCGAGCAAGTCGTCGTGTTTGCACCAGCCCGATTCGATTCCAGCGATCTCATGTATATTCTCAGTATCATCTCGGACGTGTTTCTTGGACCGGCACTCTCGAATGACGCGGTGTCACCGTCTGCTCTTGATATCGCGGCAGCCCAGTCTCCCAGCAGTGAAGCTGGTGACGCTCAGTTTGGGTCTTTTGGAGGACAATATCCTTCGAAGAATGTGCTGGTCAGCGTAAACGGGATTGCACGAAATATCCTACAGCAAATCGGCATGTCATGCCTGCGAACGCTCGCGGAGCGTGACCCAGGCGTAATCAGGCGGTACAATTTGCAGTGTCTGCTGTTCCACGCTCTCCACGTTGAGTGCAACTCGCTCACCTGGAGGTACGTGCCTGGCCTCCATGGCATGTGGGATATCCTCTCGTTCAAGGTCTACATACCCTGCAAGACGAGGGATGGACTCGGAGAGATCCAACACACCATCCTTGCCTTGATCGACATCGACGGTGGAAACTGGGGCAGCTGCCAACCGTGTGTCTGGGCCCTCTTTTGTCGTGGAATCGCTATCGGTGAGTCGAGCAGTGCGTCATCGGCAAACGAGAACCTGATGATGAGTCCAAAAGGATTTGGAATCATGCCAATCCCTGGATCTTCGGTAGCTGGCAATGATCAAGACGCATCTGGATGGAGTGCTGAGTCACTTCAATCCGACAAGACAGGCACACATGTGGCGACAGGAGCCGTCACTGCACAAATGGAGACGTGGCGACGCACTAAACGACATGTGCGGGCACTGCTCTCGCTCGTTCCTCTTCTATCCCGACAGGTGCGCCGATTCGCGGTGGAATGTGTTGTCCGGGTGTTTGAATTGGTGGGCCGTGGTGGTGAGGTTGATGTGAAACCGCACTTTGATCTTGTTGAAGCTCGAGCTCGTTTCCTTGAGAGCGTGGCAGGACCATCCAGCGAATTCAATCCCCATATGAACCACGGCTCCAACGACGGATCATCAAGCGGATTGAATTTTTTGAGTATGTATGTTGACGAGTTCGTCACGTTGGCGTGCCACGCGACAACGGCATCGGCTGAGGGAAACGAGCTTCAAATTTTCCAGTGTGATGGTCTTCGGTTACTCAAGGTTGTTTTGGCCAAGTTCGGCATGGCAAAGGACCCAGAAGTCGCTGGTGACCTAGCCTACCTGCTTGATCCGTATCAAGCGCAGATATCATCCGCTGTTCGTCATGCAGTCAAGCAAGTCCAGCCTTCGACTGAGGGTCACGACGATGACCAGGACTTCTATGCTTCGCTCGCAGTCGAAGCATTCTCGCTATGTGGCGAATCAGTGCGGAGCCGATTGGTGCAAGACAAGATCGCCTTCGGTCGTCTCATTCGCATGGTGATGACGAAAGACTATGGTCACGGGCTCCATTTCGCTGGAGACGAAGTCACACGGGCAGCCGTGTCATTGGCGAATTTATCCTGTATCGCCAACCTCGTCACTTCGAGTATGGACACAGCGGACACTGCACCAGCGCTTTCCAAGGCGCTCACCAGCAACATCAACGGTCCTGTTTTGGAGCACATTATTGGATGCTGGCTTGACGCCACAACTTGCTACGGATTGCTCATGCAGGGAAGCGGACCTTGGCCAGTTGCACTGTTGCCAGTGAGCCACGAGCACAAAGTGATCCAATCAAGTGTGCTGAAGTTGTCCATCCCAGTTGCCCCTCCTCAGCTTTCCCCGACGCATTCCCAGACTTCGTCCCCAACAGTCGACGCGCTTCGTGACGTGTTCAAACGATTCTGGCCGTCTTTCCCGTTAGCGGTGGCTACTCTGCTCGAATCCAGCGCTGTGAACCCAGACTCACTCACGGGTAAGCTCGACATGCTGTTGTCATACAGTGTGTTTCACGTAGCAACTGGCGCGCGTGACCGCCATGAGAGCGAGATTGTACCGGTGCTGCGAGCGATCCCTCGGCTCCTTCAGTTGCTGAAACACTCTCCTAATGGAGCTGAGTACATCAAGGCAAGCGTGGCTGCACTTATGTTTGCGAGCACACACACGTATGGAACGATCCGCATCGAGTGCTTGACCTCTTTGTTTGCGTGCCTTGCGCCTCGAGGATCGAGCACAACGGTGCCCCAAGAAGTGTCACAACTCGCCGCTCATGCCACGCTGGTCCCATTCCAGATCCTTGCTCAGATCGCAGATCCCGCGAAGCACCGTCTTTCCATTGGAGGCCGCGACGACTCTCCGTTCATTCCCGAGATTCTTCGCTTTGCGGCAACAGGTGTCGTGTTTCTTCGTAGTCAAGGTGCAGTGCGGGCATCCATTTTCGACGTTGTCCCCCTGGTTGACCGCTGCGTTGAGTTCTTCGTGCACCACCCTGAACACTTCGCGACTTTTGCCGCTGTCCATCGCGCTGCAGTGGAATCAGCTATCGTCTTGCTCAAGGAGTATGGGAGTTCAGAAGAAGGCGAGTACTACGTCGAGACGGTCAGCAACAGCCTTGGTCTCGTTGCCGAGCTCTTGCAGACAGCAATTGCAAGTGAGCCTGTTGCCGAGTATCAAGTCGAAGCCGCCGATTTTGTGTTCCGGTTAGTGACGAACTTCGCGGTTCCTGTCCCACCATCACTGTCCCGTGTTGTGAATGCGTTCCACGGAACCGTTGTCGCCTGCACATCTCAGTTACTTGTGCTCGAGATGAATGCTACCGAGAACCGCCGAGATGGGCTGATCGCTGCACTGTTTGGAGGCGCCCGGGCCGCCTCTCAGAAACTGGTGGACAGTGGCGACGTGACCAATGCGCAGCGGTACTTTGGCTCACTCGGACCGATTTCAATCTTGATCTTCGACTCGTACGACCCAGCTCGAAACCAGGCAGCCATTCATGCGGACGGGCTTTATGAAGTCGAGCAATGGATTCGTTTGCTGTCTACACAGCTAAGCGATACCAACGGCGCATCATTCGTACGGCTCATGCTACCCAAGCTTGCGTCGCTGTTGCTGGGCATCGAAAACCAGCCGCACGACATGCGGTCGTCCGTTTCAAGCACACTCGCTGATCTGTTGCTCTGCTTTGCGCAAACCCGCGCTGCCGCGTTCAAAGAAGTCGTTAGTACGATCGCCCCCTCGTCCAGGACCGTGCTGGAAACAGCGCTGCGAGCGGCCCTGACCGGAGGAACAACCGCCTCGCGTGCCGGCGTGATGGCCCAGTCCTCGACCACAAGCACTGGCGGCTTTGGCGGAAGTACGCTTGATCTGAGCCGCTACAAGTAAAGAGGATTCCCTTCGTTGTCGAACGACCAGCGCCGAAATAAACCAATAAAATTTTGCCTCGTCCATTTCGAGCACCTGCATGCAGCCGTGCACCTAACTGCTGTGGCGATGCGGGCTACGAGACTTGAACGCCTAGAGACCCCAAAGCTGCATCTTGGCGAAGGCCAAGGCAATGCAATGCGCCAACTACTCATGTTTAGGTCTGACAGAAGGGACTTTTAAAAGTTCCTTCGCATTCGCCTAAAGGCATTCCGTGTCCTGCAAGAGCGTAAATCGTGTGTCATGACCTGTGATGATAGTGGTTGTGGAGATATCGCGTTGAGGGCGCTCACGCCGAAAGCAGCCCAACTTGCTGGGGCAGTGGCACGGCACAAGGCCAGATGAGCGAGCAGAAATACACCGCACAGCAGGCAAGCTAAGGTTGCGTTTCATTTGTCCTTAAAGGTCTACGGCGGGTCTACGACGACCCAAAGGCTCTGAAGTGCTTGACGATCTCCATGACCTGGTCGCCGCTGAACCGCCCGAGCGCACCGCGCGCAGCACTGATCTCGGAAAACGTGGCCACAGTATCCACAAGTGGACCTTGGGCGGACACCTCTACGGTCGTCGTGACGTTCGTCAGCGCGTCGAATGCTGAGTGGACGCGCGCGATCGCAAACGGGACGGGCTCAAAGCTGTGGTCACCGTATAGCACGGGCGTTGTGTGGTCGCCTGTCACGACGATCGAGACCTCGACACCAGGGAGCTGCTCGCGCGCGCCTTGGATTAACCGCGCGATCATCTCATCGGCCTTCTCAATAAAGTGAATCTGGCCAAAAAGCAACATGATTCGTCAGCTTGCGCCACACTAGCTCCCCGAAGAGGACAAAACGAGCAACCCTACCTTCTTGTCGACGTCTTTGTCGTGGCCAGCATCATCGACAGCCTTGACATGGACAAAACCAAACTCGTATCGCTTCTTTTCGTCGGCGAGCGCTCCGAGCGCCGTCTCAGCCTTGGCCAGGAGGTTCGTGTGGTAGTCGCCGGTCGCGCCTGGTGCCTTGAGTAGCTCAATGCCCAGAGACATGCCGAGCCCCGCGATGATGCACGTCGGCGCGATCATGAACGGCTTGAGGCCGTGGACATCCTCAAACGTCTCGACGTTGATGCGCTCGCCGGGTCCGCGCAGCAGCACAATGTTGGCGGGCGGCTCTCCTTGCTCTTCCCGCGCGACATTGATCGGGTGGGAGCGCAGCTTGACGTGGATCGCGTCTGACACTGCGTTCAGCACACGGGCCGAGTAATCGGCTTCAGGTGAGTCGTCCAGCGGATGCGAAGTCTGCAACGGAAGGCTACAGTCACATCGACCACGTATCAGTACTGTAATCGATCGGAGACACTGGTACCAAGGGTGTGGTCACGTACTTGTCCTTGAGCGGGTCTGTCCCGGAGATGCGGTCGCACAGGCCCTTGCCCTTGAACACAATGCCGCATCGGTGCTCGGTCGCGTACTTGGTCGCGACGTGGATCTCCGGGAACTCAGGCACGCTGAGCCCGTCGAGGAACGCGCAGAGATCGATGCCCCACGCCGGGAAATTGCGGTCCACGCGGCGCCGCACCACAATCGACTCGCCCGTGTCCTTCTACGACATCGCAGTGTTCGTATGAGATTGACCCGTACCGCAAAGAGAAGAGAGGCAGCCGCAGCGGAGAACGCACCTTCTGGAGCGTCGCGAAATTGCACTTGAAGGCGACGTCGCCCTTGTCCATGGGCAGGCCCGCGCCCATGGCCTCGAACGAGCCACGCCCGCGATAGTAGCTACACACAACAACAACAACAACAAAACGGGTTCATCAGCACCTAGTTGCGTAGCGCCACCTGCATTTCCCCTCGCGAGTACGTACACAAAGGGGTCGTAGCCGAAGATCGACATGTGCGCCGTGTCGCTGCCGCACGCAAAGCCCGGCGCCACGGGGTCCAGCAGCCCGTTCAGTCCGCCACCTACACACCCCACAACTCGTCAGCCTTCCCGTTGGGCCGCGCGGTATCCATCACCAAGGAGCGCGGCGAGACGCACGCGCGATGGCGTCCATGGCCGGCGTGTGCGCCGCCTGGAGCGTCGTGCGCCCGCCGAGCTGGCGCAGCGTCACGTCCGCGAGGCCATCAATGAGCACGAAGAGCACGGCCCGGCGCGGCGGCGGAGCGGAGGAAGACGGCGGCGTCATGGAGGAGCCTGGCGAGGGGAGCAGCGGGGGATCTGATTTCTGGATTCGGAGCTGCTCGTCGAGGGAGATGACGAGGGCAAGAGCTCCGGTGACAAGCCCTTCAACACCTGCATTATATGATACATATCTCTTATCGGGGGTAGATGAAAAGAAAACCAGAGCGATGGAACGAAAAATAAAACATAGATTACTTGAAAGAGAGTGATGGTCTCTGGCCTGAGCTGCTCGTCGTGTTGCACACAGGTGCGCCCGTGGAAACTTTTCGTCGGCCGGACAACAAGCCGCTTGACGCGCCGGCGCATCGTCCGCCCACGGGCTTCGCTCCTTCGGCTTCCACACACACACACACACACACGTGTACACCATTGAGCATGAGCGTGAGCGGCTGGGAGACGCGGTCTACGACCAGCGCCGTGTCCATGGACGACCGCCGCGCGCGGCCGCAGGGGCCGGCGTTCGCCTCGCAGCAGTTTGCACCGGCGCGCAGCCGCCACCAGCCCGCGACGCAGGGCCACGACGTGCCGTCGCGCCACCAGTCGTTCTCCGCGCCGCCGCCGTCGCACGCGCACAACGGCCACCACGGACAGTACGCCGGCGTCGAGGCGCCGGCGCGGCGGCAGAGCCAGGAGCCTTCGTCGCGCCCATCGCCGCAACAGCAGCAGCGGTACGACCCACGTCTCCAGCAGTCAAATGGATACCGCGAACAGGCGTCACCACCGCCGTATTACGACCAGCGAGACATGAATCAGCCGCAGCGGTTCGCGCCGCCGCCATCGCCTCCTCAGCACCAGCGACAGCAGCAGGCACCACCGGCACCGCCTTCCAACGGACACTACTCGCCCCAGCGCGATGACTACTATCGTCAGCCGCCCAACGGCCCCGATCGAGCGTACCAGGACAACCAGCAGCAGCATCGGCAGGACCCTGAGGAGCAGTACTATGACTCGCTGCCGCCACCGCTGCCCGTGCGCCGCGGAGTCGGCCCTGCAGCCCCGATCCCGATTGAGATGCCCGACCACGCCGTGCGCGCGACGGCGTCGCCGTCGACCGCTTCGTCCAGCGACGACGAGCCGGCAAACATCAACGATGTGCTGCTGGGCAGACGCTGGTCGATCCACGTGATCTCGCACTTGTACCAGTTCCAGCGGCAAGAACTCAGCGACTATGCGCACGAGCTGGTCAAGTTCCTGCGCGGCCACGCCGTGATGACGTACGGACAGGAGTTTGGGTACAGCGTCATGATCCGTTTCACGTCGGAGTGCGTCGCGTTCCAGGTCGTCGAAGCGCGCGACCTCCACGCCGAGTTCCTCATCGAGAAGGCAGAGCAACCGCAGCGGTCGGCGTCGCAGCGTCCCGAGCTCGAGAAGCAAGAGTCGAGCGAGACCAACGCGGACGTGCGACAACGCACGGGCAGCTTCATTGTGTACTTTCCCAAGACCGCAGAGGATGGGGCGCGGCTTGGTCCGCTCGCGGCAAATCGCCACGGCCGAGCAGTGCCGACCGAGAACAACGAGAAGGGCGAATCCAAGTACGTGTTCCTGCTGCGCGGCAACGAAGAGCTCATGGCCTGGGTCTGCTCCTGGGTGCAGCGTCGCTTCCAGTGCGTCGTCGGGCTCCACGTGGTGCGTGTGACCGAGGAGAACCTGCGGCGCGTGGCGCGCAATTGGGTCATCGAGGCGCTCGAGCGCGAGGAGCGCGTCGAGAAGGCCCGGCAGCGCAAGGCCGAGCGGCTCCGCAAGATCAGCGCCGCGAGCGGTGGTGACATGACCAAGCCGAGCACCCACGAGCCGCTGGATGCCAGCTCAGCTGCGTGGCCGCGTCGCGCGCCGCTGCTGCTCAAGTACCGCTCCAAGACCGACACGGACGCCGTCAAGGCCTTCACGATGACCATGCCGTGGGCCAACGTGCGTCGTGTCCACGCGCTGATGGAGGGCGGCGTGGGCAGCGCGCTGGGCTCGGTGCCCGAGGTCATCGAGCGGCTCGAGCACCTGTACTTCGGCAACCTGAAGAAGGACTTATCGGGCATGGCGCTCACGGGCGTCCAGATGGACGAACTCGAGGTGGACACACAGGGCAAAGTCAAGGTGTGTGCTGTGCGTGTGGTGGAAGGGGACAAGTGGTGTGGTGGATGTGGACTCACATCGTTGTGTGGCTTTGACATGGCAGTTTTACAAGTCGACGATGGTCCACTCGGTGCTCCAGAGCTTCCTCGACATCTTTGTGGTCCAGCAAGTGGCCGGCCCCACGGAGCCCATGACGACGTTCTGAGTAGCCAGCGTGCGTCGGGAGCAAGCGATAGACCCACTGGCTCGACGAGCGAGCCAACAATGACAGTGAATAGACAGAAGCCGCGTCAAAGCAGGAGCGCCGCCGTGGCATGCACCCAGAAAAATGAATAAATGCGATTGTTGGGGTGTTCTTCGTACGGTGTGGATTCCTGAATTTTGGGAATCGATGAAATACCGGTATAGAAACCGGTATATGGCGAGGAGGTCCAAACTTTGAGCTGCTCCCCCTCGGGGCTTCCCCACACACGACACGCTCCAAACGTCAACTTGATCCCGAGCGCACGCCACGCAAGCAACTCGACTGCGAGCCCCACGCTGAGCGCCGCCGTAGACGTCCACCATGGCGCCCAACTTTAAGATGATGGGGCTGAGCTTCGCGCTCGTGATGGCCAGCAACGCGTACCTCGACAAGGAGAACGAGCGTACGTGGCGCGCGTCGATCGGCTGTGGTCTCTCATTTGCTGACCGCCCTGTCGTGTACCCCAACAGTGCACTTGCTCCTCGTGCGCGCGGTGTACGCGGTCTCGCAGGTCGCGTGTTACGCCGTGATGGCGTACCTCTACTACCGCGCCAAGGTATGGGAGCCACTCTTGTGTTGTTGTGGTGCACGTGAGTTGGAGCTGACGGTGGCTGTGGCGCTTAGAACAACACGGAGCCGGGTGTGCTGACCGTCAAGGAGGACGTCGGCTTCGGCCAGGAGGGTGAGCGCGACGAGAAGATCACGGTCTCGGAGCACGACATGCGCATGTGCTGGAAGGACATCCAGCGAGTACGTTGCTGGATTGATATGTTGGTTAGATTGCGCGTGAGGTGCTCAAAACCCTCTCTCTCTCTCTTCCTGTGCAGTTTGGTCTCGGCACTATCGTGACGGTCTTCATCCACTACCGCTGGGGTTTCTTCCCGCCGCTTGTGATCCAGGCGATCACGCAGCCGTTCAACGTGTACCAGACGCCGCTCTTCCGCGTGACGCTGCGTGGCGAGCGCGCCTGGGGCGACCTGCGCCGCCCGTGGTCGGACCCGAGCACTATGGGCAAGCAGTGGAACCAGTGGAACGACACGATCACGTCGGCGCTTACGGGCGAGCGCCCGCCGCCGCGCCAGGGCAAGAAGGCGCTCAAGAAGGCGGCCAAGAAGGGCAAATAGATGCGTCTACCATCGTGCTCCCACCCACGCGATTGGTGGGCGGCCCGCGATTAGGCGTAGCGCGACACAGCCGTGCGTGGTGTACTTTCTACTGTAATGCAACGCTGTTGTCTCCTGATTGACGCGTGTACTAGTGGGTGAGAATTGGGAGAGATGTATGGAGTTTATAGATGCTGACTCGACGAAGAACTTGCGGCAAGCAACCGTACAGGCACGCCCTCGTCGTGCCCGTAGAGTTGCACCGTGCACTCGTTGGCTTTCGTCTTACACGAGCAGCGGGCTGCTCACGACCGAGAAGCCCGTGGCGACGCCGCCTTCGTTCGTGCCCGAGAGCTTGGTGCGCAGCAAGTGGCCGGCGTGCTTGTTCAAGATCTCCTTGCCGTCGTCGAAGAGCGCCGTGATGTACATACCCAGCTCGCTGATCGTGTTGCCGCTGGCGGTCAGGCCGTTGCGCACGAGAATCTGCGGAACACATAGAGATCGCGACATGAGCGACATCACAATGCCGAAAGTCCCGAAAACAGAAACCTACCGCGGCATTTTCGTTCGGGAAAATGCGCTCCATGAGAATGAACGACTCGAGCTCCTCGGGCGACATGGTCTGCATGGCGTGCGCAGCGTCGTCGCCGTAGAGGTTGTTGCCGCCGCCCTCGCGCTGCGGCTTGAGCACGTATGCACGCGCGTTCTCGATGGCCATTTGCTTGACCTGCGCCGTCTTATCGCTGTCCTTCTCGAGCCCCCAGAGCCCGGCAAATGAGGTCTCAAGCAGCGCCGCCTCGTCCTCGCCCACAAAGCGGCGCAGGGCCGCCGGGTCCGCGAGCACTTGCTGCACCTTCTTGGTACCTGTGAGGTGGTAGGCGATCGATGGGCACTTGATCGCGAACGACCGCTCGATGAGCTCGCGGCCTTGCCACTCGGC
The DNA here is from genome assembly GCA_027475725.1 of Pythium rhizo-oryzae. Classification (NCBI taxonomy): domain Eukaryota; phylum Oomycota; class Peronosporomycetes; order Pythiales; family Pythiaceae; genus Pythium; species Pythium rhizo-oryzae. The sequence goes on from JAMFLL010000006.1 coordinate 28,371, forward strand.
CTCGGTCGGGTAGTCGTCCGGCGTGTACGCCGAGCGGTAGTACGCGACCGCGACCTCGCGGCCGGCGACGAACAGGCGGCGCTTGCCATCGCGCGCGGCGTCGATCGTCGCCTCGCGCTGCATCTCGGCCATGGTCTTGCGCAGCACGCGGATGCCGTGGTGCGACATGAGGTTGTACTCGATCCAGCGCTGGTCGATCGAGTTGGCCTCATTCGGCTGCACGACAAACACCACAATCGCACTGCTCATCACCACACGTTGTCAGTACCCACGACGACAGTGAAACAAGGTATCCTCATCATGCCAAAAACGTACTCGTGGACGCCGTAGTGCTTGTGCGCGACAGCAATCGCATTCGGTAGCTCGTTGATCGCGTGATTGACCGGCAGGCGGCTCGCGAGCTCGCTAAGCGGCACCTGGTAGTGGGCCTCGAGCGCTGGCAGCTCATGTGCGAGACGCTCGATCAGGTAGCTGTGCAGCTGCGATGTGAGCGAGCTGATGCACCCAAATGACGACGAGATCGTGTTGAGCTCGACCTGCAGCAGGCGCTGCGAGTCGCCGGGCGTGGCGGCCTGCGGTTCGTGGAGCATGTAGTCCGAGCGGTGGATGCCCAGGTACGCCTTCTGCTGGATACCCTCGGCCTCGATCTGCTTGGAAAGCGTGAGCAGGCGCGCTGTGAACTTGTCCTCGTGGACCACGCTCTCGAGCGTGCGGTGGAGCCACGGCAGGTCGCGGCTGACGCGGTCCATGAGCTTACCGTACACGGGAGAGAGCGCGACGCCGTGCTCGAACTGCTGCTTTGGGATCTGCACGGGGAGCAGGCAGAACGGGATGTGCGTGAACGTCGCGAGCTGCGCGGCGTTGGGGCCGGCGGCCTTCCAACGCACGAGCATGCCGTGCGCCGCAGCCCAGGAGATGGCCTGCTCCTTGGCGTCGTCGAGCTGCTCGCGCGAGAGCCCGAGCAGCGCGCCGTCGTGGACCGACGGGTCGCTCGCCTCGCCCGCCGCCTGGTTGCCCAGCGACGCCGCCGCCAAGAGATCCGCCATGTTGTGCTCGCGTACGTCAGGGAAGTGGTGGGGGATCCCAACTTGAGAAGTGAGCTCCTCGCCGGCGCCCAACAATAAGATGACTGGATAGGATGCTGAGATATGATTGGCTGAAAAGGGGGATGAGAAAATACCGGCCATAACGTAACCACTTGCAAGAAGAGTGTTGGTCCGATTACCTCATCATAATTGTGGGGGGAAGATGGCTACATTTTGATCTACCGGTTATTACAGTACACTGAGGCGGCGGACGGCGGTGCCCGACGCGCGCGGCTTGGGCGTGAGGCTGGCTTTCGTGGCGAACTCGTCGACGTCGTCGTGGAACTGGTTCTGCTGGTGGAGGCGCTGCTGGCGCGCGTGCTCCCACTCGACCGTGCGGAACTCGTGCTCCATCTTGGCCATGATCACGGCCGCGAGGCAGTTGCCCAGCACGTTGGTGAACGTGCGCGCCATGTCCATGAACCAGTCGGCGCCCAGGATGAGCGCGACGGGCCACGACGGGATGTCGAACTGGTCCAGCGTGGACGCCAGGACGATGATGCTCGCGGACCGCACGCCGGCCACGCCCTTGGAGGAGATCATGAGCATGAGCACCATCACGATCTGCTCGCCGATCGACTTGTGCGCGCCGGCCGCCTGGGCGCAGAACACGGACGCCAGCGACAGGTACAGCGTCGAGCCGTCCAGGTTGAACGAGTAGCCAAAGGGCACGACGAACGACGAGATGTGGGTGCCCACGCCGTACGCGTCGAGCGCCTCGAAGACCTTGGGCAGCGCGGCCTCGGACGTCGCGGTCGTGTACGCGATGAACAGCGGGTCGCGCATGGCGACGAAGAACGTGATCGGGTTGATCCGGAACAGAAGCATGAGCGGGCCGAAGATCACGATGATGAATACGGCCAGCGTGCCGTACACAGTTGCGACCAGCGCGCCGAGGCTGTGGAGCGCTGAGAGGCCGTTCGCGCCGATCGCGTTGGCCACGGCGAAGCACACGCCGACGGGCGCGGTCCAGATAATGATGTTGACAAACTTGAACATCATCTCCATAACAGCGCGGCTGAACTCGACGATGAGGTGCTTGAACTCGCCCTGTAGCTGCGCAGTCGAGACGCCGACGAGGATCGACGCCACGAGCACCTGCAGTAGCTCGGACGAGCCGGCGCCACCCATCATCTCGCCCCAGGTCTTGGGCGCCAAGTGGTTGATCCAGGCCGAGAACGTGAACGCCGAGGCTGTGGCCGACGGCTTGTACTCGCCCGTCTTCGCGATGCTGCTGACTTCGCCGGGCTTGATAAGGTTCACGGCGAGCAGCCCGATGACGAGCGCGAAGGTCGTAACGATCTCAAAGTAGATGAACGACTTGATCGAGAGCCGACCGAGCTGTCTCATGTCGCGCTGGCCGGCGATGCCCACGACGAGCGACGAGAACACGAGCGGGAATACCACGAACTGCACAGGTCGCAGGAAGAGCTGCGCCATTGGCGCAGCGTCCTTCGAGAACTTGGGTGCATACTCGCCCAGGAAGATGCCGGCGATCGTGCCGATGATGATCCAGAACGTCAGCGACGTGACCACGCGGCGGAGTGTGGATTTCTTGGCTGGCGGCGCGGGCGAGGCCTCAAGGATGAAGACCTCCGTAGGCGTCGCGGGCGTGGGCACCGGCGCCATGGTCGACTGAGGAGACGCAATCATACTGAAAAAATGGATCTGCGTTACGTTCCCGCGAAGCGAGAGAAAGCGATTGTGAGTGGGCTACTGTGCTGGCCGGATTGGGGGCGCGTGAAGATCGCCGTCACACGCACTCGTCCAGCGAGGAGGCCGCAATCGTCCCGGCGGAAGGCCTTGTGCTCCCGCTGGATCTCTTTGACCCGCGAAACCTGCTGGTCCAGGCGACAGCCTGTCGATCCCCGCCCACCAAGCGGTTGCGGCATACATGGTCTCCGATACCGACAGAACCCATTCGACATGGGACCGGGCAGCGGGAATCGCTGCCCGTATCACCAACATACGATCGCGCGATAGATCATGGAGGATGGGACTCTGGACGAGCAGCACCAGAACAGAGACCGTGCCTCTGCCGTCGATCGGACGCGGCGCACCCGCTTGGCCTGTTGACACACAACGTTGGAGAGACGGTCGGAGGCATGCGAGAGAGCTGCGTACCCTGAGGACGTCCATCGCTACCGATCGATAGCGATGAGGGGGGGGGGGGGGGGGGGGCAATAGAGATGGCCATCGCGACGTCATGGTCTCTGTGGTTAAGCACTAGGTTGGCCTTGTGAGCTCATGGGCGTGTTGTATCTACCCGGGCGTGTTGGGTCTGCTGGTCCGGGTGACCACGCATGCGTGTTGGCGGATCAATACCTTGAAGGGCGACATGGGCTCTCTTTTCTGCTTTTTCGTTCTTGCGCATGAAGTTGCCAACGCACAAAATACACGAGACCTCGCTGGCGCCGGTAGAGAACAGACGCATCACGCACGAAACGAGCCCCCCAAATGGGCCTGCGGAAGCCGATCTGGTTCATTCTGGCGCGCGTTGGTTGGTGGTGTCTCGTGGGCAGCCAACTTGGGCAGAAGCCAGCGTGGGTGACGCGCACTTGGGCGTGCTAGGGTTGCCGCCGGACCGTCTCATGTACTCCCGCTCGTAGTCAGACGGGAACTTCAAGGAACGCGAAGCAAGAGAGGGAAGCCTCGCTTGTCGATGCTCGGCGAACAGGCCGCGACGGTGCGATGCGTTATTGTCGCGATGCCACGCGCCACGTGCGACGTCGACAACCCTCCTGAGATGTGAGCCGATGTGGCAAAATGGAGACCAACGAGGACACGAAGGTGCCTCAGCTGGCGCGGACACTCGGACGCTCCGGGTTTGCTGACCAGTTCGTTCGTTCTCCAGTTTGGATCGTCACCTGGAGGATCCCAGCAGAGTGCACACAGCGCAGAGCCTGTTGCTTGGCTGCGCACAGAGTGAGGGGGCTGTGGGCCACGGCGACTGACGTGGGGTCACACTCAGGAATGTCCTGGGACCGCTGACACAGACCGTGGCCTTCTGAAAACGGCCACTGAACGTGGCATGGCATGGCAGTGCCCTCAGCAGTCTCCACGTGAGATCAGCAGCCCTCCAGGCCGGTGCTGCCGCACTGTGTGGCTGGGCTCATTCTTTTGCATGCCCAGCAATCGCAGCAAGCCCACCAAACCTCCACTCTGGTGTGCTAGGGACGTATAGCACTGTTTTGTCGCGTATACCGACTCCTTAGCCCTTGCCTTTCAAGTGAGGGCTAAGCTAATCTCTCAGCGCCTGTGTGAATGGCTCCGAAAACTAACCCGCGTCAGCAGCACGCGAGCACACAACTGCCCAGCGAGAGATGGCGCCGCTGCGGTGCCACTACGACGTGCTGGCGCTCGCGCGCGACGCCGGCGCGGGCGACATCAAGAAGGCGTTCCACCGCCAGGCGCTCAAGTGGCACCCGGACAAGCACCACCAGAACGGCATCTCGAGCGACGAGGCCACCGAGCGCTTCCAGGAGATCCAGAACGCCTACGAGGTGCTCAGCGACCCGCACGAGCGCAAGTGGTACGACGAGCACCGCGAGCAGATCCTGCGCGGCGACGACGGCGACGACGGCGACGGCGAGGACCGCAACGATCTCAATCTCTTCAAGTTCTTCAGGTGCGTTTTTCAAGACACGACCGAGAACGCAGGCCACGGTCTCACTTAGCGTACCCATGTGTTTGTGCAGCGCCTCGGTGTTCTCGGGCTTCGGCGACGATGAAAAGAGCTTCTACTCGGTCTACGGTGCGCTGTTCGAGAAGGTGCGATGAGATGTCCCGCTCGTGACCGAGATGGATACGTATGAGAACAGGAGCTGATGTGCGAGTGGTTATACGTGTTAACCTTCAGATCGATGCGCTGGACCTGGAGAGCGCTGGCTCGACGGCGCACGCCGCGCCCACGCTGGGCAACGGCAAGACGCCAATCGACGACGTCAACTACTTCTACCGCCACTGGACGTCCTACGTCACGCAGCGCAGTTTCGCGTGGGTTGACGAGTACAAGACCACGGACGCGCCGACGCGCCAGATCCGCCGCGCGATGGAGAAGGAGAACAAGAAGCTGCGCGACGTCGCCAAGAAGGCGTTCACGACCGACGTGCGCGAGCTGGTCGAGTTTGTGCGCAAGCGCGACCCGCGCATGATCGCGTTCCAGAAGAAGAAGGACAAAGAGCGCGAGGCACAGCTCAAGCTCGAGGAGCAGAAGAAGAAGGAGAAGCAGGCCGCGTTTGAGGCCCAGCGCCAGGCATTCCAGCAGCAAGAGATGGAGCGCTGGGGCGGCAACAGTGGCGAGCAGCAGACTAGCCGCCTGGCCGAGGACCACATTCAGGAGGAGATCGAGAAGCTCCGCAAGAAGATGGACGCCGAGCTGCTGCTGTGCGAGATCTGCAACAAGACGTTCAAGTCCGACAAGCAGCTGCAGAACCACTTCACGTCCAAGAAGCACAAGGACCGCGAGGTGGAGCTGGGCATCGTGAGCGAGTTCGATCTCGTCGAAGACGCGTTGGACAAGGAGCTCCAGGCCGAACTCGCCGAGCTCAAACGCGCCAAGCAGCAGCAACAACAACAGCATGCCGAAAATGAAGAGGACAACGACGAAGATAATGCGGCTGAGAAGGCCGCTGAGGAAGCTGCCAAGGCTGCGGAGGAAGAGGCGCGTCGCGAGAAGGAGCGGATTCGACTGGAAAAGGAGGAGAAGGCGGCTGAGAAGCGCCGCGAGCGCAAGGATGCGCGCAAGACCAAGAAGAAGGAAGAGGTCGAGAAGATCGTGAGCGCCGCTAAGAAGAAGGGCGCTGTGGCCGACGACGACGATGACGACGACGATGGAGGGCGCCGAGTCAAAGGCTCGCGCGGCAAAAAGAAGAGATAAAAGGTCACCTAATAGAGCGAACATTGGTGGGAAAGAGAGTGTCTATTGGTTTGTCGCGGCCGCGTTCTTCAGCGACGTGGCGCAGTCGCCGCACACGGGCATCCACTTGGAGGCCGCGCATTTGGTCGCGGCCGGTGCGGTCGTGCAGTTGGAACACATGATCACATCGTCCGCCGACTCCGGTGTGGCTACCGCACGCTTTTTCTCAGTCTGCACTGACGCAGCGTCCGCGTTCTGCTTGTCGTGGAGCGCCATTTGTGTTCGCTCGCGTTCTTCCTTGTACGCAGCCACTCGCGCGCGCTGCGCCTCGCGTCGCTCGTCGTTCTCGCGCTTCTTCACTGCGAGATCCTCGCGCACGCGTGCACTCAACGTGTCAAAATTGGAGTGCACCTGGTCAAACAGCCAGTGGAGACCTTGCTCGAGCCGGTCATCGACCATGTTGCTGTTGGCCGCTGGTTTGGCAACACAGGGCACGAGCTTGGCGTTGGGGAACTGGGAGAGGCCCAGCTGATGGAATAGCTTGTCCTCGGGCACCGCACTGGGCTGGTCCCGTTTGTTGGCGAACCTAAAGAGAGCTATAGCGTGAGCTTCGAGCAAGCAACACCGAGCGTATTTGTCAAAGTGGTTCACTCACAGTAGCAAGGGTTTATCTGCCATGTTCGAGTGGCTCATAGCGTCGCGGAGCATCGTCGAGGCCTCTTGGAGTGATGATTCCTTGGAGGAATCCACGACGTACATGATGCCATGAGCCTAAGGACGGAGCAAACTGCGTTAACACCGCGGCGCTCCACACCACTGGAGAAGAATGAACCCACTCACATCAGCATAGTACTCCCGCCACACGTTTCGGAACGCAGGACCGCCGCCCAGATCGTAGAACGTAGCCGATCCAGTCTCGGTTTGGAACGCGACGGACGTAAAGCCAGCACTGGGCACGTGCTCCTTCTCCAGATCGCCTTGGAGCGTCGAAAGAAGCGTTGTCTTGCCAGCACCGTCGATGCCAATGATCAAGATCACAATCTCCATAGTGTGCTGGACGCTCGCCGGCGCGGTGGGGACGCTCGTGTTCGCATGCTCCGTCTGATTATCGTTGCTGCTGTTGCTCCTACTCCGGGCAGTCTGTCGCTGGAGGTCCGCGGGTCGGATGCACATGCGATGTACGTTATGCTCGGTTTTTCCGTCGTCGTAGCGCACAGAGAACGAATCGTTCGTTGGGTCCACAGCTGTGATCACGCCGGGGAAATACCGCGGTCGCCCCTTATACCGAGCCAACACGCGGTCGTGGATCTTCAGATCGACATATTCGTACTGCTGATTCGAATCCGACATCGAGCTCGTGCTACCCACGACAATACGCGCAGTGACGATCTCTTTGATGAAGCCTATTGCGTTCATGGTCCAGGTCAGAGCGCTACATACACCCTCAATAGAATCGCAAAGTTCCGAAACGTACTCTTGACTGAGTTGGGCTTCTCTCGCAGAATCTGGTGCGCGAGATCGTCCATGACCGGGATCACGCTCGTGGACATAAAGTCGACCATTTTGCGTCGGTTCGACACTTTCTTCGCGTAGCCGACGGTGCCGCCATTGGGTGCCGTTACCGCTCGCGCGCCGGCGCGGAACCGTGCTGCCTTTTCCTCGTCGACATAGTCGTGGATGAAGTCGTAGATGCTCTCTGGCTGGTAGAGCAGCAGCGACTCGATGAGCGGCATCAACACCGGGTCCACAAATCGTCGCAGGTAGTCGTGGTCATTCTCGGCGGCGCCCGGCTTGCGCGGCGTGGCTAGTACATCAAGAGACACGGCGTTAGCAACAGTCTGCTGAGAAATACGGCCGCGTCCGCGACGCGCACTTCACGAACGTACCCAGCGCTGGCGTCGCGACACTTCGCGCGCTCATGTCTTGGTGTTGAGAAAGGAATCCTTCCGCGTGAGGCGCACGCCGATGGAGAAGCAACTCGGGAGAGGCAGAGGAGTCCACAGCCAAGCTATTCCGGCGGGCAGGGCGGGGGCAGCCATGTCGAAAATGGCTACGCTTTTCTTGCTCCTCCAGCAAGAGCTCCAAACTCTGATTGGCTCAATTTTAGCCAATAGAAACCGTCTAATGTCCAAAAGTCACGAATCAGACGTTGATTGGCTGATATTGGAATATAGACCATCCCCAGGCTGGCCAAAAATAGTCAGCAGCCGAACAGTGGACGAACAAGCCGCCCGTGGGTTCGCGTGAGTCACGGTGATTTGTTGGTCCCTCCTCGTTGCACAACGTTGGCCACGACGCCAACACACTGTGTTGGCTTCGTCGCCAACGGTCAAATCTCTCCCAACGTTGGCATGACGCCAGCGTCACCTCCCACCCAACGATTTTCGTGGGATGGAGAGAGGCGGCCACAACGCCACGCAAGAGGCTTGCTTTTCTGCGGGGGAAAAAGTCAGTGTCCGTTTTGTGGGCTTATCCTCCCAACACCCAACGATCTGGCGCAGGGGAGAGAGAGGGACTGGATGTTCGAGTGGCACTTGTGTCAGTACACGGACGTGGGGAATCGAGCGCCAGTGTGTCACAGCTTACTGATTGTGTGATTCCAAGGGAGGCAAACAGCGATCCGTGTTGTTGTTCCAGGTGTGCCGAAGTCACAGCCTTCGCATGCGTCTAACACTTCGAGCGGCTGATGAGGCAGCCGGGTTGGAACTGCTGTCGGAACTAACCTACCGCAGTGCGGTAGCGGCACCTCTCGTCAGTTAGACCACCTGCGGTTCTTGGTGCAGGAATTGACTGGCGCGGTGGCCGCATGGCGAATGTCACGTTTTAGTCCCCCCTGGGAACTGTTCTCTTCCTCGAGAACCTGAACGGCCTTTCCGTTGTTGCTTGGCGTGTGCGTGTGTGACAACCCCTAACCACCGTCGGTCACTCCCTCCAATCTCCTTTTCATCCAATCAGCATCCATTTCCTTAAATATCCGCCAATTGTTGAGCCTGATTTTGTCTGAAACACAGATGGTCTCAGCGGGCCACATCCCCACTCGAATACTAGCCCCTTCACCTCCGCCCTCCCCGGTTTCTCCACTTGCCGCATATTCGCGATAGCGCAGCGGAAACCCAGGCGCGCAAGTTCCCGACTCGACGCGCCCGCGACGTGCCGCGCGTCTTATTCGCGACTGTCTGCTTCGAGCGTGTGTGTGTGTGTCGAGACCGCGCCTGCGCCACGGGCAGAACTGCGGGGAAACCGCCGCGCAGCATCTCTCGGGTCTGTTTCTTATTCGGGCGGGCTGAAAGCGACCTCATGACGCCCGCGCTGCGGCAGCTCGTGTCGGCGGCCAACGCCAGCAGCGGCAGCGCCGCCAACGGAAGCGGCGCTGCCGCCTACTCGAACGTGCAGCTGGCGGACCGCGAGTGCGTGCGCGCGGCGCGCAACACGCTCTCGACGCAGTGCTACTCGGCGTGCAGCCAGACGTACCCGCTGTGCGTCAACTACGCGGCGCTGCCGTCGGACCCAGCGCAGGTCGAGGGCGACGGCAACTACTACTACCAGGGCTGCCCCACGGCGCAGACCACGTGCCACCCGTCCGTGGGCCCGGCGCAGTGCCAGCTGCAGTGTCTCCAGAGCAAGAACCAGGTCAACGAGGAGTGGATCGTCGACGTCGCGCCCACGCAGACCGACCGCATCGAGACGGCGCTGTTCGTCCACGTCGAAAAGCTCGCGCTGCCCAAGACGCTCCAGCACATGTGAGTCGCTCGTGCGGGGGAAACAGGTTAACGAGACTCGTGAGACTGACGGAGGTTTCGATGTAGGAAACTCGTGGGCACTACCGAGCACACCCGCAAGGTGCCGATCAAGTTTGAGCCAAACGCGTTCGCCAGCGGCACGGGGCTCCAGAAGATCACACTCTTGGACTTGGGCATTGGCAACATCTCCACCAATATTTTCCCGGCCAACCTCTCGACTCTGTACGTTCCACTTTCTCCGTGGTGGCTGATGGATGACGGGTGGGCTGACTGGGTGTTGTCTGAATGATCAGTATCATGCAGCGTACACTGCTGACCGAGTTCAACCCTGTCGGTGGGGATCAGCTGACGGGCCTTCGCGTGCTGTACGTTGACACCCTCAAAACCATCTTTCTGTCCGGAATGATAGTTGGACTGACATGTCATGTGCTTTGTTAACGCAGGGATCTGAGCGAGAACTACTTGACGGCCATTCCGCCGATCGTGTTTGACCTGCCCAACTTGACGGAGCTGAAGCTGGACGGCAACAACATCTCGAACATCCACCTGACGTCAGCGCAACTGGAGTTCCTCCGCCGGCTTCAAAACCTGGATCTTCCGACCTCCAAGGCCCCGGAAGATTGTGGCCCAGGGTTCACTCGGTATACGTGGAGCAACAACACTGTGTGCTACGGAGACACGACTGGTTCGCGCGGCAGCGTGGGAGACAATCTGCCGCAGAGCGACGGTGGTTCCAGTTCTACATCGTCCGTGACAAAGTCGGGAAAAGTTGGCCTCATCATCGCTGCAATCGTGGCTGCGGTTGTGCTTGCCATCCTGGCCGGTATCTTCCTCCTCAAGCGCAAGCGCGCTAGCCAGCGCAAGAACGAGGCCCACCAGACCCTCATGATGGATGAAAAGCAGAAGAGCAAGGTCTCAAGCAGCATGCGGTCCATGCTCTCGCACAAGTCGAACGACTTGGCGAACCCGTTGCGGGACGGCCACCATGGTGACTTGACCCCGACTCGTAAGGCGACATTCCGCGAGATTCCGGCGGCGGAAGTGGCAATCATCGACGTTGTTGCGGAAACGAGCATCGTCACGGTGTCTCTTGCGGAGTACAACAAGAAGAAGGTGTTGGTGAACCGTCTTCGCGTGTCAGACGATCCCGCTCAGAACTGTGAGACGGCGCTGAGCGTGACACCGGTGGTTGCGCAGCTCCGCCACCCCCAACTGCTTTCGGTGATCGGCTTCATGTGGGAAGATGTCCACACCATGAGCGCAATCTGTGAGTACATGAACCGTGGGACGCTCGAGGACCACCTGCTGGCGTCAGCGGCGTCATTGACGTGGAGGAATTTCAAGCTGAAGGCCGCTATCGATGTCTCCGGGTGCCTCATGTACCTCCACGGCACGTCGCACAGGCTGACATACGACGGTTTGAGCGGTCGCACTGTGTTCGTGGACTCGGAGAAGGGATGCAAGCTCAGCACAATGATCGCGTGTTTGCCGAACGGCATGGTGAAGTCTCACCTGGCCAAGTCGACGCGTGGCTTCTGCGCTCCCGAGGTCATGGCCGGTGACGCATCCACACCAGCATCCGACATGTACGCGTTCGGTGTCCTATTGGCACAGCTCGACACTTGCGAAACCGCCGACGAGATGATCCGCACGTCACTTCGTCAGCGAAGTCTCCTGTCTGGATCGGTCTTGACCGACTCGCATGGCGCCTCGTCGCTTCCTGAAGAGTTCACGGTGTCTGGCACCAGCAGCATCGGCGATAGCTCCGGTAGTTCAAGCCTGCTGTCCATGTTCTCATTCACGAAGGATTGCCCCGATGTGGTCAAGGAGCTCGCGTTCTCGTGCCTTCAGATCGACCCGTCAATGCGACCAAGCGCACAGTACGTCATGGCGATGTTACAGCACTCGATGTGAGCGATCCAGGTGGAGCGTCAATGATCCTTCAACGGTCGGAAGACCCACCAGCTTTTTGCACTAGTTTCCCAGTGAACCTTATCTTATTTTCGAGAATATAAATCGTATGAGCTCACCACACCCAGCCGACCCGTCGAAAGCGTCACGAGCTCTTTGGAACGGATCAACAGGTATGAATGACACTGATGATACTGAACTATTCTTGAGTGTAGCCGTATCTCCAGGCGTCGCATGGCGCCTAACTCGCCAGCATCGCTGCGCGAACCAGCGTGGACTGTGCGGCGAAATGCTCCAGCTTACGGGCGTGTGCGGCGGACGAATCCACGCGTTTGCGACGTGCGTGGGCACAGCAGTCTAAATGTACGCAAGACGCGGGTGCTGAATCCAAATTGGGACAGCACAGTTCTGTCGGGATCCACGTATGTTCAGCTGTGTTAATGCGACACCATTCGTCTCACTCTGCTGCTCGCCACCAACGTGCACGCACTTCGCGCGCCGACTCAACTAGTGTGGCGGACTTCACGGACATCATGATAGCAGCGTCACCATTGCTCCCGCCACCAGCGATTCTCAAGGACGGCCACGTCTCCGTGCGCGGACATTTTATGGTTCGTGTTTGACGAAAAGGCTAGTCTCAAAGCCGTGATTTATATCGTGGGCTAACGAATTCGCGTTGCAGTGGCGAGAGCGCTATGTCGTGGTAGAGCACGGCCGTGTCACGATTATGCGGAGCGGCAAAGGTGCCGTAAAGGCGAAGGTACGAGCAGTATATACATCCGTCTTCGGTTGACTCAGGCTCACACCCCATGGGATTGTCAGATCAACCTGCTGGACGCAAGTGTGCGCATTGTGTTCCACGAGGACAACGCGCAGCTCACGATCGCCAGCCACTCGCACTCCACGGTGCTGAGCTGCGGCTCGACCCACGAGCGCGACGAGTGGGTCAGCGCGCTGTTCACGGCCAAAGGCGGACATGCTGGAGACACAGACTGCGAGGCCAGCGATCTGGTCATGTCATCCATGGAGGAGTTCGAGAAGGAGCTGAGCACAACGCGCCAGGCGCTCGACAAGACCTCTTCCATTGGGTCCGTCGAGCGCGACAGCTCGCTGGAGGAGGATGGGAATGACCAAGAGTACAACGACACGCTGCTAGCGTTCCAGGACCTGCGTAGCTCCTTGATGAAGTGCCAGCGGTCGCTGATCGACAACGATGACGAGGTTTGCCATTCTCAAGTTGTGGACGAACGAGCCGGTGGCGGTGCCGGCAACCCCCACGCCGATGAGGCTGCAGCGAAGCAGCGGAACCTGGCGGCGATCATCGCGTTCATTCACACTGTCCAGCACGGCGGACGCGCCGTGCTGCTCCATCTTGATGTGATCGAAGCGGTGTGCGGTATCACGCTCGAGGAAATCCTCAATGCCATCGGCGAGCGACAGCGCGAGAAGCAGCAGCAGCAAACCTCCAGTGCGAGCACCAACGCCGCCGCGTTGGGGCTGCAGAAGCTTCATGTCGCGACGTTCGTGAGATACATCCTCTTCCACCCGGTGTACGCGAAGCGGCCCGAAATTCAGCAGCGCGCGGCCACGATCGACACGCTCGTGGACCGCTTCTTCCCGCACTGCCGGCTACGTCGTTTCAGCCACGATATCGAGCAAGGCGCGAGTGCGCACGCGTTCGAGTTGGACGTGAGCTGGCAGCGCAAGGAGAGCGAGAGCAACACGTCGGGCTCGTCGGGCTCGTCCTTGTCGTCGTCCTCGCTGCCACTCCATGCCGCCCGCGTCGCGCCGCTGACGATGACCAAGCCGGACGCCGCCGCGCTGAAGAAGAAACGCCACTCGTTCCCCAACATTTTGCTGCCTCTCCAGATCGGCGCACTTGCGATGCAGCCCAGTGTCGCGCGCATGGACAGCAGCATCGTCCAGGCCAAGCGCAGCAACTCTGACCACCTTGCGGACACCCCCACGAAGGATGACTCGGACTGCTTCCTGGACGAGGTGCTCCCGGAGCCGCTGCGCAACGTGTTGTGGAAGTGTTCGTGCCAGCAGGTCGCCGAGCAGCTTTCGATCTTCCACCAACAGCAACTCGCGCAGCTCACGCTGTGGGAGTTCGTCCACTCGCCCAAGCACGAGGCCAAACGCGTCACAGACCACTTCAACCGGCTCGTGGCCTACCTCGTGTGGTCCGTGCTGGTCGAGGACACGGCCAAGGACCGCGCTGAGGTCATCGAGAGCATCATCACGATCGCCAGCGCGGCCAGCGCGGCGCCGCTCAACAACTTTCACCTCGTTATGGCCTGTGTGGGGTGCCTGGGCGACACGCCGCTCATGCACTCGCGACTCCCGCTGACCTGGAAGCGCGTCCGCGCCAAGTTCAAGACGCAGCTAGTCGCACTGCGCACGCTGTGCGACCACGCCGGCGGCTTCGAGACGCTGCGCAAGCGCCAGGCGAGCGAGAGCAGCAAAGGATCGTGCATCCCGTTTATCGGTGTGATCGGAGTCACGCTTGAGCGGTTGCGACTCGTCCCGTACACAAATGAGACCACCGGGTTGCTTGACGTGGATAAGCTCGACCGCCAGTACCTCGCGGTCAGTGCGATCGAGAGCGCCATGCTCCGGCCCTATAAGACGCACGAAATGGATGAGCTGCAGCTCTGGGCGCGCGGCAAGATGGCGGCGATGGATGCGTTCGTGTCGCCGCGACTGCTGCAACTGCGCTCGCAGCAGCTGCTTGCGAGTGAGACGGCCCAGCAGAGCGGCTCTCGGCACTCGTCACTGTACCGCTCGCGCAACTCGCCTGGCAGCACGGGCAGCGCCGACGGCGCGAGCGACGGCGGTCCGCCTCTGTTGCCGTTCCGAGAGATTTGCAGCCTCTTGGTCACGACAACTGACGTGTCCGAGCGGATCCGCCTGTGCGTTGAGGCACTACTAGCCGACGATCAGCAGCCACTCACGATCCGGCTCCGCAAGTTCCATCAAGACTTCAAGCAATCGGCGTGCCACTCGGCATGCCACGTCATACTCGCCAACGTGCGCAACAGTGTTGACGCCATCAGGCGGGACTTGCTCACGCACAAGAGTTTCGAGATCATGCAGCTCACAGGGCTGGAAGACAGCGCGATCCAGCTCGAGCGCGGGCTGTACACGGCGGTCCATCTGGCCGTCACTAAGCCGATCGCAACGTGGCTCTTCACCAAGATGCGCCATGCCTTCGCAGAGGAGGACGAGCGCATCCACGGCCTCCTTCAAAGTTTCCGCCAAGACGGCGATAGCTCTTCCGCACGGCGTAGGCGGGGCGGTTCGCAGCACACCATTGGTCAGTCGCCGCTGGATCTCCTGGAGTCGCTCGCCGACAGCTTGTACGAAGGAGTCCCGCAGGAGAGCGACCAGACAACACACGTGCGCCGCGCCCGCGAGACGCTGTCAACGTGGACCACTACACCGTTCACCGTGCTGTGTCTGCTACAGCAGTCGCTCGACGTGGTGTTCGTCCCTCGCGAACTGCGCGACGCGCTCGAGTTGCTGGACACGGCGCTCTCGACGCTCGGCGGCTGCAAACGGCTCTCGTCGCGCGCCTCGATGGTCGTGACCTGCGGCGCCAGCAGCGGTAGTCGGGGCAGCATGAGCAGCCTCGGCAGCTTCCGCAGCACCGCGAGCAGCGGGAACGCCAGCAGCAAGCGACTGAGCGCGCTGCTGCCGCCCACCGGAACGCCTGCCCAGGCGGAATGCACATGTTGAAGTATGTACTGAGATAGAATGAACTGAGGAGCTCCGTTTTGTGACAAGTGAACCCATTTTATGTGACGATGCTGTCGTCACATTGTTGGTCCAAAATCCCACGTTCTGTTCACTGTGGCATCAACGAATACGTCAACAGAAGTGGACGAGTACGATTGGCTGAAATTGTACTGCAATATCCACTCGGATTGGACAAAACAATGTGGATTAATCCGTCCAAGAGCCACACCCCAGCAGTAGCCCTCAAATTTGCAAAACACGCTATAATATCAATAACTTTTGATGCGAAATGAATAAACTATGCCGTGTTTTGGAGATAGTTGTACTTGTGTGTCCTATATTGCATTTGCTTCACGCTGAGACCTCCAGCAATTGCCTCACTGTCAATGCAGTCCGGCGTCATCAGTTTCCGCCACGCGACGACCGCGGCATTCTCTGGCGCTCGCTTCTCCGTGCCATGAAGATCATCCCGGCGGCGGTGGACGCGTGGGCGCAGCGCCACGGCGTCTCCTCCGCGTACCTCGCGTTCGCGCTGCTCATGCTCCACATGGCCAAGCGCGGCGCCAACAAACACGTCGCCAACGAGGTGCGTTTCTCTCTCTCCTAAACCCCTCCGCGCGCGAGCCGCCGACTCACTCACGCAGCTTTGTCCCTGGATCGCGTAGAATGTGGTGGCGTTCTCGCAGGCGCTCGTGCCCACAGAGCTCGCGCACAAGCTGCTCGCGGTGAACCTTGGGCTCCTCTACTGGCTGCGCAAGTCGCGCGCGTCCGTGTTCTACGGCTGGACAGGCTCGGTTGCAGCGCTCGTGCAGGGCATAGCGATGATCCAGTTCACGCGCTTCCATCGCGCCAATGTCGCGGCGCGCGGCCCGATCCGCGCTGCCATGGCACAATCCGACATCGACCCCAAGCTGCTCGCCAACGTGGGTGAGCTCTCGCTGGCCAAGTGGATCGGCATTTTGCTCCCGCTGCCGCAGCCACTTGCGCTCTCCATCGCGTTCCCCGGTGTGCGCTGCACGCGCACGGTCACGTACGCTCACGTGGGCGACCACAATACGACACGTTTGCGCATGGATGTGTACAAGCACTCGACCGCGACGCTCGCGAACGCGCCCATCCTGCTCTACGTCCACGGCGGCGCGTGGATGTTCGGCACGCGCGGTCGTGCGCCCATGCCGCTCATCTACCAGTGTGCGAACGCCGGCTGGGTCGTGTGCTCGGTGGACTACCGGCTGTCGCCTGTGGCGGCTTTCCCAGACCACCTCACGGACGTCAAGCGAGCGGTCGCGTACTTGCGCCGCAACGCACGCGCCGAGTTGAACGCCGACCCGGACTTCATCGTTGTCACCGGCGAGTCCGCGGGCGGCCACTTGGCGAGCCTCATGGCGCTCACGGCCTCGGACAAGTCGTTCCAGCCGGGCTTTGAGGATGTGGACACGAGTGTGCAGGGTTGCATTGACAATTACGGCGTCCACGACTTCACCGACCGCCACGGCATCTACTACGCGCGAGATGGCAGCCACGGCTTTGTGCGTTTCATGGAGCTGTTCGTCATGCAGAAGAAGCTCGCGGACGCGCGCCTCGCGTACGAGAAGGCGTCCCCCATTAGCTGGCTCATGGACGACCGCCTCAAGGACGCGCGACAAGGTCAGGTCGTGCCGCCGTTCCTGCTGTCGCACGGCACGCACGACACGCTCGTGCCCTTTGACGACTCGAAGCTCTTTTACGAGCAGCTGCGCAAGTTCCGCCAACGGAGTGGCGCCCCGCAGCTTGTCGACGACGTGTTTGTCGAGGTTCCCGGCACGCACCACGCGTTCAACTACCTCATGTCGCCGCGCACGCTCGCGTACGGCGACGCCGTCGTCGCGTACCTCGCTAATCTGTACGCCAAGACCAAGCGCGCGCCGCAGGATATCGCTGGCTCCACAGCGAAGCTCGTCGCGCCGCGCGGCGCCTCGCGGCTCTAATGGAGGCCTCATGAATAAAAGCGTTACTGGTAAGGGTGCTATTGGTATCGTCGTCTTATTCGAGGAGCTACAGCTCTCATCGGGTGGTTTCTTGGTTTCTATCGAGACAGGATACTACAACCGTGGGTGGATGTTGTTGGGGATGATGCAGGGAGGGGATAAATGGGACAAAATGGCTACTTCTACGAGGGAGGCAAAAACTACATGACGATCTCGCCCGTCCGCAGCGCCATGGCGATCTGCGCCATGGATGGCCGCCGTGCCGGGTCGCGCTCGAGACACGCTGTTATGAGATCCTTCATCATGGACGAGCACTGCGCCGGCAGCGCGAAGCCCGTGCGCACCACCGTCGGCGACTCCTGGCCGCCGCCCGACTCTTGCAGCGAGAGGCGGCGTCGGCGGTTCGTCTCGGGCGATTCGCCGGCCACGAGCTCCACCAGAAGCACGCCGAATGCGAACACGTCGGCCTTCTCCGTGGGCTGCTGCCCGCGCTGCACCTCCGGGGCCACGAACACGGCGCACTCGTAGTCGAGCGGCGAGAGCCGCACGTAGTGAAACACGGCAAACACACTGAGCTTGGCCGCGAACTCGTTGTCGAGCAGCACGTTGAACGCGTTGAGCCGCCCGTGGACGATCTGCTGCTCGTGCAGGTACGCGAGCGCCTCGGCCACCTGCCGCGCGATCGCGTGCTGCTTGGGTACCGTGAGCTTGTGGCGCGCCGCGGTGCTGTTGGTGACCGTGCGCAGTGCCCCGCTCTCCATGTACTCGACCACAGCACACAGCTCGGTGCCGTCCTTGTCCCAGAGCGCGCCGCGGAAGTCCACGATGCGCGCGTGCTGGAGTGACGCAATGAGCTTGACCTCCTCGACAAAGTCGCGCATGACCGCGCGCGAGACTGTGTTGACCTTCATCTTCTTGACCACGACGTCCTCGCCAAAGTACTCACCAAGCCAGAGCTCGGACCGCGAGCTCACACGAAGTAGCTTGTGGAGGTACAGGTCCTGGTACGAGAGCCGCGGGAGCCCGTCAGGCCCGTCGGCGGCGATGTTGCCAAGGATCGGGTACGAGTCGGACGACTGCTCGCTCGAGGCGTTCGAGTTGAGCGGCATGAACGCGTCGTAGTGGCCGCCGTCCGGGAGGAAGTCGTCGATCATCGAGTGCTTCTGGGGCTTCCCGCCGCCGACGCCGCCCCCGCCGCCGATGAACGAGCCCACGGACGTGAACGTAGGCTTGTGCGGCTCCGTGTCGCGCATGCGGTCGCGGCGGCGCACGCACCAGCGGTAGAGCAACGCGAGGATCGCGAGCAGTGCCAGCGCGCCAATCACGATGCCCACGATGAGCCCGGCCTTGGCACGCGATCCGCGCGGCGCCGTGACGAGGCTCACGGTCGGCGCAGGGGTCGCGATGTCGTCGCCCACGGTCGTGCCGCTGCCCGAGCCGCTGGCGCTCGACTCGTTGCGACCGACGCAGAACTCGAACGAGCTGTTCAGGCGGCGCACAACCTCAATGGGCGGGCACGCGCGCGTGGGCGTCACGCCCTCGTCCAGCGTCAGCGTCGTGAGCTGCGCGAGGAACGCGAATTGCGTCTCATTGAGCAGCGACGCGTTGAGCGCCGGGTTGCGCGCGAGCGACAAGTTGGTGAGCGTGCCCAGCTCGAACACGAACGCCGGCACGGCCGCAAGCTGGTTGCCGTCCAGTTCGAGCGCCTGGAGCGCCGGGAACGTCGCGCCCGAGAGCTCCATGGCCGCGAGCTGGTTGTCCGCGAGGCTCAGCTCCTGCAGCGCCGGGAAAATGGCCGTACGGATCTCGCGCGCCGACGTCAGGTTGTTCCGCGACAGGTCCCTGTCGACCACAGTACATACAGTCAGTTCACCTGGGCTTTTCCCCACCCCCACGAGGTCCGGAGGCCGCACGTACAGCTTGCGGAGGTTGTTGCCGAGCACAAACTGCGTCGGGATGGTCTTGAGGTTGCAGTTGGTGATGTCGCTACGCACACAGCCAGAGCAATCTTCAGTTAGTAGATGGTTCTCCTCCCCCCATGTTCCAGTCCCCCAAACTCACATGTGCGGGGCCGCGGTGACGGGCAGCGCGTTCTCGATCCCGGCGAGCGCGAGTCCGTCGAACGTGAGGCGCTCGAGCGGCGCCGAGGGCAAGAGGTTGAGCGAGGACACGTCGAGCGCCGTGGGCAGCGGCCCGCGCGCCTCGTCCGCGCGGCCGAAGACCACGCTCCGCACGGCGTCGGCCGGCTGCACGAGCCCGACGCGCTCGAAGGGCGCGAGCCCGGCCGAGTCGTTGGTCTGCGCGGGCGCGAAGCGCCACTCGGCGGCGCCGGCGGCGAACGGCTCCATGCAGAGCGCCGTGCGGCCGTTGGTGAGCAGCGCGCAGCGCGTGTCGTTGACGCAGTTGATGCGGCTGAGCGGCGCCGCCGTGGTGCCCACGACCACGCACGGCGCGTTGGCGCCGCACGCGCCGTTGCACGAGGTCGTGAGCGTGTTGAGCCCGCCCGTGGCGAGCTCGGCGTTCGCCACCTTGTCCATGTACCCGCGGTCTTCCGCGCTCGAGGACGCGGACGCGTTGGTATTGGCCAACGTGGGCGAGGCCAGGAGCGACAGCACCAGAACGGTTCCGAGGAGAACCGCGCGAGGGGGCGCCATGGGGACGGCCGGGGGGGAGATTGTTCTACGCGGGCGGAGATCGGTCGAGGTGACGGTGTGTGTTCACGCGAGCCGAGGGAACCTGCTGGGCCGGAAGTGAGGACAGACCGGGCGGTGGATCTGGAACACCACGGGGGAGGGGGCGATGTGGGCGCGCAGCGAGAAGTGGGCGATGGCGGCGATGACCTCGGTGACCGAAAGCGGACGCGGGGAACGGTTCTCGTGCGTCCAGCACCTCGTGCGCCCTTCGCTCTGTGTTTTTCTGTTCCCCCCTTTTCCGAGCGCGGAGAACGAGAACACGCCGAGGTTTAGACCGCCTTGGACTTGCGTCGCCGAAGAGAGGTTATACTGCCGGGCGCCGCGGCGGATCTACGGTACTGGTCGGTGAAGAAGAAGGGAGCTCGAAGCCGCTCCAATAGCCTGGAATGTCGCGGTGGACGCCTGATCTGCCGTTGGCCTCGAACTGTCGAGGAGGAGGAGGAGAGGAGAACAATTCTCTGTGCCGGTGTGTTTGTGGGCGGATCCGGTTGAGCGCGTTGCGCGTCTGCGCGTGACCAGGCTGTGGCGCCCGAGTCCGCTCGGGCAGACAGGCGCCCGCCCGGCCCCTTGAACTGTTGGGACAAGAGAGAGGTGGCGACGGGAGAACAAGGATGGGCGCCTCTTCTGCCGCGGGTCACGGTTTGACTCGGGAAGCCGTTGTTGTCTTGTTGCGATCCTCCGTCGTTGGCTCCACCACACCTTCGCCGCGGCATTGTTAGCTCCCATTGACAAGCTCTCTCATTGGCCATTTCAGCTTTTTGGAGTGTGACAATTGGTTGAAAAGAAACATCTACGCACGACCATTGGATAATAATGGACGTGGCTTGTTTGTGTGATGGAGTCGGTCAAAGAGAACCTTTTCGAACCGAACATCCAAGGTTCCCTTGTGCCAAGCCAAGTTGCACTGGTCGACGGCTTCCGAGCGTTGTTTGTGCTCTGGACACTGTGCGTCCACCGATTCCCACGCCTGCTCGATGGACAAGAGCATTAGGACGCCATGAAAACCAAGAAACTGGGCGAGAATGGGTCACCCGACAGGTCCGACGTGGGTGACTTGGCTCGGTGGCTTCACGTTTCCGAAAGGTCGCGCGAGAAGGAGAGGAGAACTCCTTTGATGGCCGTGACTTCTTCTCTCGCAGCTGTCTGCGGAAGGCCACTGGTGTCTGTGTTCTTGGATCCAGAGATACCCGAGTCAACGGGAAGACCACGAATGGCTAGGGGAGCACCGGTGCGTGAGTGCTATTTTAGGTTCCGCGCTCTCCTCCAAGTGCTTCAAGCTACACACATTCGTGTCCGCTGAAAAACGTTCTCCCCCCCCCCCCCCCCTCCGACTCTCAAATGTCCAGTATGCGTCGAGTGGTCACTCTGGACACTCCATCCAGAGCCGCCCGGGCACCTGCGAATGCGACTCTGCGACGTGTGACGGGAACACTCCGTGAAAGGTCGTGGGCGGGGCCATTATTGACCGCTCGAGTCAGCACGAATGGATACAAAGTACGTGTGGATTCCACGGCCGTTGGTAATGGGCGCTCTCCTCGTCCTACTCGACCTTGATGCTGCGGTAGATCTTGCGCACGAACACGAGCGAGCTGCGGAAGCCGATGAAGCCGAGCATGATGAAGATGGCGTAGGCCATCATGCCCGTGTAGCCAAAGTAGAACGCCGCCTGGAAAAAGCCCGTCATGGCCGTGGCCTTGTTGTAGTACCACACGGCGTAGGCCATCACGAAGAGCCCCGTGACGCCGCCGGAAAAGTACGAGCGCCACCACCAGCGGTGGTCCTCGGACGACAGCTGGATGTACGTGAGCGAGATGGTCGTGAACGCCGTCACGAACATGAGCATCACGACCGAGAGGAACAGGATGCCAAAGAGCTTGTAGATCGAGTGGCCCCAGATCGCCGCGAAGATGTGGTGCAGCTCGATGTACACGGCGCTGAACGGCAGGCAGCCGGCTGCGAGCATGAGCACGGCGGGCGAGCGGTACGCTGGCACAGCCGGGATCTCGCGTGCCACCTTGTTGGTGCGGCACGGCGCGTTGAAGTCACCGGCCGTGTTGCGGCCCGCGATGCCGCCGATGATGGTCAGCGGGAGCGCTACCAGCATGAAGATCGCGAGCACGATCATGATCGTGCCGAACGGCAGCGCCGCCGACGAGTCGTTCCAGACCGCCACCGAGTTGAGGAACGAGAACACGGCGAGCAGCGGGCCGGGCACCACAAACACCGTGAGCAAAATGTTCCACACCCAGCGCTGGCCGCCGAGCTGGCGGTACAGCCGCGCCGAGTGGTAGCCGCCTACGAACGATGTGAGCGCGTAGAGTACGATGAACGCGGCCATCAGACTACCGCGCTTGTTGGGCTTGACCAGCCCGAGCAGCGACGAGACCAGCACGGTCATGAGCATCACGAACAGCTGCGCGCCGGCGCCGTTCACGGCGGCGAACAGGCTCAGGTGGGTCGGCATGCGGAACACGTCGGCATGGACGAGCTTCCAGCCCGAGTCGTCGTCCAGGCGCGCGTCCTCGCCGGACTCGACGTCCATGTAGCGCGAAAAGTCGCGCTTGAGGATTCGGATCATGATGATCGAGAGGAACGCGACGAGCATCATCACGAGGATGAACGAGTTGATGACCGCGATCCAGTGGAGCTCGAGGTCCTCGGTCGGTGCACTGTCCTGGGCGGCCTTGTTGCGATCCTCGTACTTAAGGTCTGGGCGCAGGTGCCACTTGACGCTGTACGTGAACGTCACATCGGGCTTGTTGAGAGCGTGCGGGCCGGGCAGCATGTAGTAGTAGTTGAGGTCCGGGTCCGCGGACTTGGCCGTCAAGTTGGCGCCCACAATCTGTACGCACGTAGCAAGCGCACGGTTAGTGGGCAATAAAGTAGTGTGTACGTTTAGGCGTTCCCGAATCGCGCCCGCACCTGGAAGAGCCCGGATTCGGCGCTGTTGTACGCGATGTCGAAGTGGAGGTGTGTGTACAGGTAGTACGACACCTTGTGGATACTCTCCTGCACAAGGTACCCGACCTGTCCACGCAGACGCACATCGTCCAGATACATTTCAAAGTTCACCGGAGTCAAAGGAACCGCGCTAGCGTCGACACAATATCAGCAGGTGCAGAGGTCAAGGCATCGCAGAAAAGGATATCTCATAGTCTTCGTCGACCGCGTCGCGGAACGCCTGAAGCGTCTCGGCCGTCATCGAGGTCTTGCACAGCTGCGCGTACGCCTGGTCCACGCCCACGTACAGCTTGTAGTCCGTCACGACCTTGCGGCTGCCCGTGAGCAGCTCGCCGAGGTCGTGGTCGTCCCACTGGCGCTCCTTGGGCTTGCAGAACGGCAGCTTGTAGTATTGGTAC
Source organism: Pythium rhizo-oryzae (assembly GCA_027475725.1). NCBI lineage: Eukaryota > Oomycota > Peronosporomycetes > Pythiales > Pythiaceae > Pythium > Pythium rhizo-oryzae. The sequence goes on from JAMFLL010000006.1 coordinate 51,722, forward strand.
GTCTCCGTCGGGTTCGCGTACGGGCGCACCTATAGCACCCGCATCCACACCGCCCGCACACGTGTCAATGATCCATAGAAGGCAAACCTCTCGTGCACTCGACGCACCGTGTTGGCCACCACGAGCACTTCGTCGCGCGCCTTGTACTCGGCGCCCTCGGCCGCCACGCGCGCGGCGCCGCCGTGGAGCCCCGCGAGCGCCGCGCTCGCCAGCAGCGCCGTCCGCAGCCAGCGCGTCATGTCTCTCGCTCGCTCTCGTGTGCTGCCTCCCTTGGTGATCCCAAAGCTGCGGAGCTCTCCCCACACGCACGAACTGTCCCTCCCAACGAAGAGTCAATAGTACCCCACGGGGGGGAGCAAAGGCTTCAACTCCCCCCAAAATACGGGTTACACGGCCACGAGGGTACGCGGTTTCTCTTAGATCCGGACGGTCCGCGATCTAGTTGCCACGCAAAAAGGGAAACTTCGGGAACTCCATGGCGTCGCTCGGCGCGCCGGTCGCGCTCTCGCTCCGCGCGGCGCCGCTCCGCGCGTGGCCCTGGCGCGTGGAGGACGTCACGGACGCCTCGTCTGTGGCGCTGCCGCGGCTGCGCGCGCAGTGCGCCGCGCGCTTCTCGCCCAGCGGGCGCCGCGTCGACGGCCCCGGCGCCGACGGCCTGGCGCTCGAGATCGACGCGGCCGACGCGCGCGTGGTCTCGCTCGTGCACGGCGCAACGCACGTCGTGGACCGCGTGTTCCGCTTCCAGGCGCCCGTGCTGGACGCCGCGCTCGCGCGGTTCCCGCCGCGCCACCAGTCGCGCCACGCGAAGACGACCGACAGACGACGCCAACGACGACGACGCCGCCAAGGCCGCGACGGCGTCGACGACGTCGCGCAATCGTCACTCGTCGTGTGCATCCTCTCGCGCTCCGACTGCGTGAGCGTGTTCGCACCAAACGGCGAGTCGTACGAGGTGGCGCTGCCGTTCCACGCCGATCGGCTCGCTGCGCTGCCGGGGACGCTCGGCGGCGGGCTCGTGCTGCAGCGCCGGCCGCTGACCCCGGCGCCCAGTGCCGCCGCGACGGCTGCTGCGTTCTCACCGTCGCACATTCGCAGTCCGCCGGGCATGATGCGCGGGATCGCGACGTCGGCAGCGCCGGCGCCCGTCATTCGCCCGCGGTACTTCACGCTCATGCACCCACTGGAAGAAGTCAAGCCGATCGCGCTCCGCTCGGCGCGCAGCGCGACGAGGACACCCACGCGCTCGACGGCGTCGTACGCGCGGCAGCAGCAGCAGCTCCAGACGCTTGCGTTCCTCTCGGACCCGGCGCTGGATCTAGTGAGCGTGTGCGCGCTCCCGCAAGGCCAAGGCATCGACGGACGCGAGGCCGACGAGGAAGCCGATCGCCACGCGCAGCAGCAACGCGCGTTGATGGTGTGCTTCCACCGCCATGAGCGACGCTTTGTTGTGTACGAGATGGCGCGACATGAGCATGCACCCGGACAGCCCAGAGCCGACCAAGAGAGCACGTCTTTTCCATCGGAGAGGACCACCGCAGAAGCAGCGATGCCCAGCACGCCCACGGCTTTCGTATCCCCTGCAAAGGCGCGGCAGCACCAACGTGAAGTGGCAATGATGGAGCAGTATTTCAAGAGCCACATTGTGCCCGACTTTGGCGTGCGATTGGTGTGGACAGCGCCGAGCCTAGACGCACTGGCGGAAAGCCACAAACCGACTCCTTCTCTGGCTGATGATGGGCTCTCATTAAGTTTGCAAGGCCATGCTCGTCACGCATTCTTGATGGTGGGTGGTGATGAAGACAAAGGAACGGATGGCTTCTCTGCTGGCGACGAGATACCGTTTCGACTTGGGATTGTCGACGAGCGATCGGGGCTGCTTTTACTTAAGCCCGTGCGACCAAGCATCAACGAAGTCGATGAAGACGAACTGTTTCATGACCGGGAGAACGATCTACAAATAGTTCGCTGCCAAAGCGCGACGCCTTTGGTTGTGCTGGGCGAGGAGACGACGGTGAAAGATCGTAACAACGTGGCTTCGGAGGTTCTGATTTCTTCTCGAGACGGTGCCAAGCTGCTGCTGTACAGCGCAGGCACATTCATCGCGGAAGTCTTTCTGCCCGATCGTGGGTCTCGAGCTGAGCCGGCTCGATTGTGTGTGGGCGGCTTCCCGACCGATAGCTTCGTAGTTGGCCACGTTACAAGTCACGGGCGCAATGAGTGCCGACGATTCACACACCCACTTCGGATCGAGCGATCAGCTCTATTACGATCCGCCATGGAAGTTCTTCAATACGTGATGATGAAGAGCGACTACACAAAACTGCATGTTGCGACGCTGGCAGCAGCAACGTCTCGATACTTTCCTCGCACGCCGTCACGCCACGTGGAGCATTTCGAAGACGACCTGTGGTGGGCTTTCCACCACGTGATGCGTTCGCTCACTGCAAGGACGACTGGGGCGTTAAACGAGAAATCTCTGGAGCACGGTGCACCAAAGAAACCCCGAGGGACACCACGTGGTGATAAATCTGAGAATGACGCGGACTCTGAATTGATTAGCAGAGTTCTCCAGTCGGAGTTTGCAACCGCGTACGAGAACCAACAGGCAGCGGTCCTGGCATCAATATGCGGTGCTTCGTCGCCTTTACCTCCGAGTATTTCGAACGTGACGCCAAACGCTCATCTCGCATTTATCGACAGCATCAATGTATCAGCGGAAGTAATCGGACAAATGCTCACTGCGCTTCACCTCTTGCACGAAGATCATCGGCTCTCGGTCGCGCGAAGTCATGATGCCGTTTTGCTCGCACGGCTACTGTACGACATCTGTGCTACTGCAGGGTTGCGTCATCTTGCATCATACTACAGCCGTCAGTATGGCAGTATCTCGGCATCTTCACGCTACCCACTCATTCCGCCAGCAAATGCGCCTCGAGATACTATTTCTGTGACCTTTGACGACGATGCTCTAGCCCCAGACATTTTTCTATGGTTGCGTGAAAGGCTCCAAGGATCTTCTTCGGGTGGAAGATCACTTGGTGGCGGGGGGAGCTTTGAGCCAGTCACATGCCATGCCTCATCACCCCCGTTTCCTCGCCTAGAAGGAATAAATGATTGGAAACGAGCCGTCCAAGGCAGCGCAAGTAGCTACCCCTTGTGGCGCACTGACGCTGTCTGTCGTGTGTACGAGTTGCTTTTCCCCGAGGAGGACGAAGATGACGACATGCAAGGCCAGCAAAAGTATGACGTATCGCGGCTGACTGAGCTGATGGAGTACTTGACAGCTGACAAGGTGGGCAAGCGGCTGTCACTTCATGATCTCCCTATCGGTATTCGATTTGTGGTGCTTGAAGCCATCCGAGTGTATCGTGAAGATCCTCCTCATGATGCAAGTGAACTTGTTTGTGAGTACATTGGCCGTCGGGATCTTGCAGGCACGTTCAGCTCTGGTTCTGATGAGCTTGGCAATCCTGCTGGGTCAACAACTTCCGGTAGTCTGGTCGAGTCGACTCGTTTAAAGTCGGGCGCGCAAAAGCCACAGGCTGATATCGAGTTGGGTGCGAACCCAGAAACACGAGAAGTACCGGACGGCCTGGCGGAAGTGGTAATGCACAGCCAACGACTTTTTCCAACTGATCAGCGTCTGAAGGAGGTTGCACGCTTGTTACGGTCGAATCGTCCGTTGTGCCTCCGCCTCGAAAAAAGCTCTGACATGAGTGACCAAGATTTCGTCGTGCACCAGCAAGCTCGACTTCTTTTGCTTTGCAAGCGCTCGATGGCTCTGAGCGTTGCTCGTGGGATGGTGACATTCGGCACGTTCGACATGACCACTGTCCAGAACCAGGCGTGGCAACTCAGCGTCCCAGCGTTGCCTCTCGCTGGTCGCACACCTCCAACGAACGCGACTGTATTGCTCGACGTTTCTGGTTACGCAAAGGAGCTGACTCATTGGCCCCAGTTCCACAATGGATGTGCCACAGGCCTTCGCCTTCCGGGTAAGGATTTGTCCAACATCGTGACGCGTTATTGGATCAAGTACCATCGGCCGTCAGCGAGCGAATTCCAGCGACTTGCAACCCAAGGTGGACGCGCACCAGGTAACCAGCCATCGTCAACCGCTACTGCGCGTGACATTGACGAAGCCCGTGCTGCCCATGCTGGTATGCTACTTGGTCTGGGTCTCAACGGCCACCTCAAGTGCCTATCGATGGCCGATGTGTACAATTATCTATCGATCTCGAACGAATTCGTCACGGTCGCGATTCTGCTCGGAATGGCAACTACAGCAGCTCGAGGTCGTCGCAAACGTGTTTCATCCGCCTCTGCAGCTCTGCAGGCAGCGCGGCGGCGACGACGACGAGATCGATATGCTGGTACAGCGCCTGATATTGCCACCCAAGACGATGGCCAACTACCGACTGCATCACAAGCGGCAGATGTCGACGTTGACATGGACGCTAGTGTCCCCGCCTCTGCACCTCAAGAAGCGCCTCCAGACGACTCTCCGACCAAAACTCCTATCGCAGCTGGCGCAGGTGTTGAGCTTTCACTGGAGAGGTCAGTGTCCAAAATGCTGTGTCTTCACATTCCAGCATTGCTGCCGCCAGCGTTTGCAGAGTTTTCTGTACCGGCGTCAACACAGACGGCGGCCCTGCTTGGGCTCGGAATACTGTACCAAGGGACTGGGCATCGTCTCATGACCGAGCTGTTGCTGACAGAAATCACACGCTCACCGGCCTCACCGCAGTTTCTCAGCAGCCAACACAGTTCTGGTTCTTCGTCGTCAGCATCATCATCAGTTCCCTTTGATCAACATGAAGGTTACTCTCTCGCGGCTGGGCTCGGACTCGGTTTGGTTTTGCTAGGAAGGGGTGGGACAACGGCAGGAGACCCGGGGCTTGCTGACCTCGGGTTAGAAGAAAAGCTGTACAAGTATATCGTGGGTGGTGCGACGCAACCTTTCCCGGTCTCTGCAGGCGATGCGAACGCGAGCGGTAGCTACTTGTATCGTGGTCGAAAATGGAAGCCATTCGGAAGTACAATGTCCGGCAGCAGTCGGCCAAGTGGAAATTTTATGGGTGGTTCGTCCGCCAGTGGAGGGCGTGGAAGTGACTCAGCGAAAGCTACCGGTGATCGCAATTCATGGCGAGGCGAATACGTCAACATTGGTGTGACCGCGTGCGGTAGTGCGCTGGCGCTTGCGTTCATGTACATGAAATCTGGGAATCGCTCTATTGCGAGCCAGCTCGCAGTGCCGGACACCCTTATCTTGTTGGACTACGTCCGTCCGGATATCCTTTTGATTCGCTCGCTGGCCAAGAACCTCGTGCTCTGGGACTCGATTCAGCCAACTGTGAAGTGGATTGAGAGGAACGAGGTCCCACAGCAGCTTCGCGAGGCTTACAAGCTGCTTCAAGATCAGAGCGGAGATATTGATGCTGGCTCCGAGTTGCCAGCCCATGCTGACATACATTCGATCTGCGAGTCGTACGCGAACATTGTCGCTGGTGCATGCTTCAGCATTGGACTTCGCTTCGCTGGCACGGGAGACGCGTCTGCGCGCGAGACGTTGCGGCGGTTTATCATTCACTTTCGCGACATGCGATCTCGTACAGCGCTGCTGGGAGTGGATGCCGTTGTTGCGGCTACAGACCGTGTCACGATTGAGCGCTGCCTATCTGTTTGCTCCCAGTCATTGGCTCTCGTCGACGCCGGTACAGGGAACTTGGAAACCCTCACGCTTCTCCGTTCAATCAACCTGCGCCAAAGAGTCGACAATGAACTCACGTATGGTAACCACATGGCACTGAGTACAGCGATCGGCCTGCTCTTCCTCGGTGGAGGGCGTGCGACGGTATCTCGATCCAATGATGCAATCGCTGCGCTCATTGTCTCGCTGTACCCAGTGAGTGCGATGAACACAGCCGACAACAAGCATCACCTCCAGGCGTTTCGACACCTGTACACGCTCGCCGTTGACGTGAGCCGTCTTGTGGAAACTGTGGATACGGTTTCCGGGGAGCCTTGCTCGGTTGAACTTCGCATTGAGAGCCACCAAGAAGAAGCCAACGGAACAATTGTTATGAACGCAACAACGCTCAAAACGCCGTGCTTGCTGCCCGAGATTGACTCCATCGATCGCATCACGGTAGACACACCGGGATTTTATCCCGTGGATATTAGGTTGCAAGACAATGGCGAAGACGAGTATGATGAAGGCATGTGGGCAGCCAGCCGATCTGCGTACGGAGCAAGAGGAGCGAGAACGACCGCGAACGACAACCGGGTCAAGCTCTTGTTGGAGAAGAGTCAGATCTTGCTGGAACGACGCATCGAAACGCCACGTCGATCGATGGTCTCTGCGTCACCACTGAGTCAAGACGTGGCACTGGGACACGACCTGCCAGCATTTCACCAGTACTTCATCGGTTCCTCTCTTGCTAGGCTTTCCTCTACCCAGATGACCCAGCTCAGGGATGACGGTGCGACGGCGTGGTGGCAGCAGCAACTTCTGCGCAAGCAGCCCCCTCAGCAGGCATCGCCAGGTGAAAGCTACTTGGCGACCCATTTGGGCGTGCTATATGAGCTGTATGCTATACACCACCAACGTCGTCATTTCGATTCGCTCGTCGGTCTTTGGAATCTGAAGCTCATCCATGAGTTCCACCGTGTCGATCCTTTCGGCTCGCTCGAGCACCGACGCGATGGTGCGCCGAGTGGCACGCGCCACACTCTAGGCGAAGATGCTGACGAAGCCAAGCGGGACTATGTCGAGTGGCTGCACGGTCAAGCCGAGGAGGCATTACGCCACCGTTGGCGCCACGAGGCCTCGACTTCGTTGCCCTCGCTTTCAGCCGTGCAGCACACACTTGTCGGCCACACCCACGAGGAAGACGCATCCACTGGGTCCCATGATCTGCTGTTCACGACACCAGACGACCACGACGCGATGCTGCTATCAGCGCTGTTTGTGTTCTTTGACGCGCCGCCATCCGTGGTGAACAACCCGTCCGAGTGGAAGCGCCGCATGCAACGCGCCATGGCGGTAGCGTCTCATCGATCGAGTTCGCGTGACTCGCTAAGGACGAGCTTCTCGATCGACCGGTTCCTGCAGCTCCACGCACATGAAGGCCAAATGACCAAGGAGGAACAAACATTTTGGCTCCGCGTGGTGTCGTGCTTTCTATTTTCCGTTTAGAATGAAAGGTGCGTGCTTGGATCCCTTTGTTTTTGTTTTTTTTTTGTTTTTTTGTGTGTGTTGAGTTGTCTTCTTGCGGATGAGTTGTTTGTGTGTCTGTGTGTCAGTGTGTGGATAGCGTTTTTCTGCTGGTTAAATATTTTGGTGGCGAAGAATTCGGCATCCGGGGGCGGCAAGCCGAGGCCCGTGAGGCGCCTTGCTCGTCGAATGTTTCCCCTTCCGCTCGAATCGCAGTAGTGTTTCTTCCTTCTCGTGTTTGCGTGGGATACAGATACTTACATGCGTTGACGAATGCTTGGGCGCACGCACACGCCGCACCGTCGCGTCGAAGGGAGCCTGAAGCGCCCCTCGCTTTTGTTTTCTCTTTTTTGTGTGTGGTGGTTGTGGTGGCTCCTCTGGTGTCTATTGCACCGCCATCTTTTGCTTCGTTCTCCCCCCATTGTTTTTGTGTCTTTTTTTTTTCAATGGAGAAGATGGGTGGGCGGGTGGCTCACCCCAGTTTGGAGAACGTGATTTTCATTTTACGTCTCTTTCGCGGCGACGCAACTGCCGCGGCGGGCGCACGCACCGTCGGCTTCTCCAGTTCCTTGACGGGCTTGACTGGGGTCGTCGTCGCCGAGGCGGATCCGGGTGTTTTCGAGACACTCGCAACCGTCGTCGCGAGAAGTGCGCGTTTGACGTCTTCGCTGATACTGTTCTCTCGCTCACGCTTCTTGACAGGGGTGTCGACTGAAGTAGCCGTCTCGCTGGGAGTTTCCTGAGCGCTTCCCACCGAAACACTGCGATCACGCTGGCCATCCTGCGAGGCATCACTCTCCAACGCCGGGTTGGGGCTCTGAGGAGCGCTGGTGGTCGCCGAGAGGTCTTCGCTAAACTCTTGAGAAAAGCTCTCCTTCTGGGAATCATCGCCGAGAATACCCGCCGCAACTGCCGTCGCGGTGTCGGCCGCGAGCTCCTCTTCTTTCTTCTTACGGAGGTGCTCCTTACGCAAGTTCTTGGCAACCGATCGACCGCCCATGTCCTCAAAGACATACTCGGGCAAGTTCTTCCACGTAATGGGCGTCACCTTCACGTCCATGGTCGGTGTTCGCTTGTTCCAGCGGTAAAGGTCGTTCTGGATGAAGTAGTGAACCGAGTTATCGATGTTCAGCTCCTTGCCCATGAGCTTGCGTTTGTCCACGTCGAACGCAACGAAGTAGCAAACACCAAACTTGGTCTTGGCGTTGGTCGCGTCGCCCTCGCCGGCAGCTTGTTCGCTCTCAACGGCGGTGAGCGGGAATTTCTTCGGGAAGGCGCGAATGCGGCACAACTGCGGAATGAAACCTAGACTGTCGACCAGCTTGCGGATACGCGACTCACAGAAACTCGTCCAGGCCTGCTCTTCGTCTTCCTTGGTCGAGTACACATCGACGGCGAGGTAATGCTGCTGGACGGCAAAAAAGTCGGTCGACTCGAACAGCGCGTCCCAGTTGTCGCCGCCCTTCGCCAAAATGTCTTGCACAATCTCGAGGCCGCGCTTGAGCTCTTCCTTCATGACCGCTAGGCTGTGGGTCGACACGTTGAACGACGAGTTCATCGACGGGTACGCCGGCGTGAGGATCGGCATGATCTGGTAGCGGTTGTTGCCCGAGTTGGCGTTCCAGACCTCGAGACCGAGCTTGGCGTCGTATGTCTTGCAGAGCTACACACACACACAAATAGTCACGGTCGTCAGACAGCAGTTCCACAGCCGCTATCCGTGTACCCCAGACTCACCTGGATCGCGAGCGGCCACTTCCAGGTTGAGAGCACCATGAAGAAGCGCAGCAGCAGCGTCGAGGGCGCCGCGGTCGGGTACAGCTGGTTGATGAACACCACGAGAATACACCAGTTGACACCGCCCAGGTAGCCCATCTTGTTCGAGTAGAGCCCGCGGCGCTTGGCCCAGCGGCGCACCACGCGCAGCACGCTGATGAACGAGTCGCGGTTGGGCGTGAGCTTGATCATGAGCTCGGTGACGCGCGGGCCGTTCAGACTCTTCTCGGTCGCCGTGTCCACGCCCGCGAGCACATTGTCGTCAAGGATGTTGATGTCGTCGGGGATCGCGTTGCGCGGGAGGATCGCGATCTGCAGATCAATGTTGATCTCCTCGTAGTCGAACGTGATGATGGGCACCACGGCGCCCTCGATCGCCACGAGGTTGGTGACCTTGGGGTGCTTGAGGAAAATGTCCTTGAGCGACGAGAAAAAGTCGTCGCGCGTCACGTGGCGCGGCGCGACGCAGATCGTGTCGATATCCGCGCCGGGCTCGTTCACGCCGAGGCGGTACGAGCCCGAGACGAGGATCTGGCCGCCGGCGTCGGCCGCCACGTCCTCCGGGACGCCCTTGGCGAGGCAGACCTGCTTGACCCAGTCGCGGAAGATCGCGCGGAGCTCCGCGAGGATGAGCGAGCGGCGCTGGATGTTCTCGGGCGACTCGGTGGGGAAGTGCTGCTCCATGTACGCGGCCAGCTTGGCCGACTGCTCCAGGTCCTTGGGCTCGGGCGGCGTCGTGCGGATCGCCTTGTACGCCTGCTCCAGCACGTGGGCGGCAACCGCGAACGAACCGTTCTGCATGGCGGAGAGGAGAGGAGAGGAGGGGATATAGACGGAGGAGGAGGAGATGGAAGGGGGATGTAGACGACGACGACGGCGCGCGGCGCGAGGAGGCGGCGGAGGAGGAGGGGGTCGCCGGCGCTTGGTCCTGTCCGCTGTTGCTCCCCGCTTTCTTTGCCAGTGTTTTTGTGAGAGCGACTCCCGCGCTTCTCCACAAGAAAAAAAAATAAAAAAATGGGGAGCGCCAGAAGCCATCGCTCGATCGTTTTTTATTCCGCGTGGCAGAGTGATGGTCCCGAGCGCAAAACGCAGGACGAGAGAACGAGAACGAAAACAGCGGGTGGTGGGCGCCTTCGAAATTCTATACACGCAGCGATTGGATATAAATAAAGAATTGGAACCGTTGATTGGTTCGAAATGCGGCGAGGGTGTGATCTGGATCTTTCAACCAAGAAAAAAACGCGGGCGCTTGATGGGACTGGCATCCCGTGTGTGTTCTCTCTTGGTCCCGACAGTATGTGTTCCGGATTCCTGTGGGTGCTCGTGTGGCATGTTGGTGTTGGCTAGGGTGGTTTGGTTCGTTGTTGTTGGTATTTTTTTTCTGTGCGAGAATTGGCTAAATGGATCTAAGGTAGATCTTGGTGGAGAAAGAAAAAAAAGGATCCACTCGGACGATGAAGCGGTTTAGAAGATGGCGAGCTTGACTTCCATGGCCTCGTGAACGCGGAAGGTGTGCTCCGGGTGCTCGTTCGGGTCTATGTTGCGACAACGTTCAGTTAGTTTCCCACCACGAAACCCAATACCTCAATCCAGCAACAGCCCACGCACCGTTGAGGAAGTCGCTGAACGAGATCTCCTCGTCCGCGCCCGTGACGGTCTCGAGACCCGTGCGCGAGCTCGGGAGGCCTGGGAGGCGCTGTGGAAAAGAGACATAAGCGGCCGTTGGTGAGTACGGCGTGAGACCCACACGACAGAGCGCTTGGTTCAAAAGAGTACGTACGCCAAACTGCTCCATCACGGCCTTCTCCGTGCGCAGCCGCATGGCCGCGGCCTTACCATAGACCTGCTCGACGGTCGCCATCTTGAGCTCCCAGTGGTTGCGGCGGTGCTATCGAACCACAGAGCGCAACGGCGCGCAGTGAGTACGCCGGTCGGAAGGATCAATATACAATAGCAGAAGCTTCAACGACGACGCACCATGGTCTGGAGCTGCTGCACCGGGTGCACCGGTCGCACGTCCTCGCTGGCGCTGTAGAAGCCGTGGCGGAGCGCGTCCGGCGGCGCGCGCACAAGTGGAAGGCTGGAGGCGTTCTATACGGTCATGCACGGAGAAACTTTGTCAGGAACGTTCCACACCTCGGCCACGTAACGCTGCGACTTCTCGTCCGCCAGCGCGTGGAGACGGCCGTGTGGGTCTTTGGCACTATCCACTGCATAGGGGACACTGTCCATTGGTCGCTCGGTGGCGCAGCACGTACCATGGTCGGCGGGCGATGGCGATGGAGATGGCGGAGGAACGCTTTTCGCGAGTTGCGGATTTTGGATCCTCCTGCGCTTCTTCACCCCCTCGGGTTGTTTGTTACGCTTGGTTTCTATCGTATCCACGCAAATGTCGGATACAAACAGAAACATAAAATGTGTTACAAACTGGCTACACGGGTTTCCAGCAACCTCCATTGCCCACCGGCAAGACCACCACCATGGCGCGCAAGTCGGCGGCCCGCGAGGACGAGTTCGGCTTCAAGACGTCGTCGGGCGTCAACTACAACCAAGTGCTGGACCGCCAGATCGAGGATGAGCGCTTCCAGCGCCAGCGCGCGCTGCGCGAGGGCTCCGCGGCGGTGCGTTTTCCGATTGAACCCCCACAAGTGTCTCAGGTATGACTCAATCCCGTGTTTGTGTGGTTGCAGCCCGCAGCGCCCGTTGCCGCGGCACCTAAAGCCGGCGCGCCATCCGCGACCATGGACGCGGTGATGCGCATGCTCACGGGCAAGGAGGAGCGCACGATCGCAGACCGCATCTCGGACCCGAACCGGCCGACCTGGGAGCAGTACAAAAAGGAGAACGCCGACAAGCTCGATCTCACGGACGACGGCGCCAAGGAGATGCGCGAGTACCGCAAGCAGCTGGACGCGGCGCGCAAGAAGGTGCGGCTTGGTCTCTTTTGCGCTGATCTGTCGATCCACTTGGAGACGACGCGCCGTTTGTGAAGGTGCCAAGTCTCACGTGACATTTTACGGTATCCACTATTAGGCGCTCGGTGGCAAGCGCAGCAGCAGCTCCAAGAAGAGCAAGAAGCACAGAAAATCCTACTCCTCCTCGTCCAGTGACAACGATAGCGGCAGCGATAGCGATGGCGACTCACGTCGCCGGTCCTCTTCAAGAAAGTCCCGCAAGAAGAGCAAGTACGTTGAACCCCCAGCTGATCTTGCACACGTGAGCGGCCCCTGGCTCGCCCGTACTCACGCACACCGTTGATCCTTTGTGTGGAACCAGAAAGAGCCGCAAGCGTCGCCGCGCGTCGTCGTCCGACTCGGACGCGAGCGACTCGGACTCGCAAGACTCTGGCTCGGACCGCGAGGACGGCGACCGCCGCCGCCGGGACAAGAGCAGCAGCAGCCGCAAGTCGTCCTCCCGGAAGAGCAGCAAGAAGAAGTCCCACAAGAAGCACAAGAAGAGCGACCGCAAGAGCGCGGACCGCTCGCCGTCGCCCGTGCGCTTGTCCGCGTTCCTCCAGGGCTCGGACTCAGATTGACAGCACGTGTGAACCAGATCTGAATATAGAAGCACCTCGTTGATGATTCTGAGCCCCCCTTGTTGTTCCAGCTGATTTATCCTTCGATCTTCTCGCGGGGAGCTACAGACTCACGTCCCGCCGCTCGTCGCCCCATCGCATCTTTCCATGCCGCCGCATCGTGGGGCGTCGGCCTCATTGTCGAGCGAGCCGAGCGGCGCCACGTCACCGATGGAACCGCCGAGTCCGGACGAGCCGGCCGCGCGCGTGCGCGAGAAGCAGGCGGCGTTCATGCGGCTGCTGCGCGCCGGCGTCCGCGCCAAGCTCGAGCGCCACGCGGATGATGAGGATGCGGGCGACGCGCTCGAGGCCAACGGCGCCGCGGCGTGGCGCGCGCTCGCGTGGCGCAACGCGTACGCGCTCGAGCCGTTCTTCCAGGAGACGGTCTGCGGGCGCGCGCTGCGCGTCAAGCAGCTGCTGCAGGGCGAACTGACGGGCTTCGGCACGGGGCTCACGGTCTGGCCCGCGGCGTGCCTGCTACTCAAGCACCTGGAGTACCGGTACGCCGTGCGCGACCGCACCAACGCACTGCAGGACAAGTTGGTGATTGAGCTTGGCAGCGGCACAGGCGCCGTGGGCATCGCGGCCGCGATGCTGGGCGCCGGCCGCGTCGTGCTCACGGACGTGCAGAAGATTCTCTTCCTCATGGAGACCAACGTGCGCACCGCGCAGGAGCTCTGCGGCGGCCATCTCCTCGTGGACGTCGAGCCGTACGAGTGGGGCGCGGCGCCCAGCCCGCGCCTACTGCGGGGCGACGGTGCGCTGCCCGACATCGTTCTCATCTCAGACTGCATCCTGCCGCGCCTGTACCCGATCGAACCGCTCGTGGACGCGCTGGACCGGCTCTGCGGACCGCATACAACGGTCCTCATTAGCTACGAGCCGCGGTACTACGCGCTCTTCGACCCAAAGACACGCTTCTGGGAGCTACTTAAGAAGAGGAACTTTGCTATCCGCGAGATCGACCAGGACCTGTACCACCCGCACTACCGCGCCGACGACATCGAAGTCTGGGAAGCCAACCGGGTTCCAACATGACCCTCAACTCATCACCAACATTAAAAAGCATCAACTGTATAAATCAAACTACCTGCATGAAAAAAATTACATCATGAGATTCGAGTCGTGCTACAGCGCTCACGGACGTGTCACGGCAGATGGTGGTACTGCCGCTTGGAGCGCGAGGTAATGCAGATCTTCGTGCCGAGCTGCCGTTTCCGCAGTGACCTCAATGTTGCGTTTGTAGGTAGTGGTGGAGCCCGTCTGTGGACAAAAGAGAGCAGAGCACGTCCATTTGAGCTTGATCTTGAGACAGCGTTCGTTCCCGCGACTTGCTCTCCGTCGAGTGAAATCGCCTAGACGTATCTGCATCATCGTCTTCGCCGTTGCCGAAGAAGCCTCCGCTGATTATTCCACCGTCTGTGCTTGTCACCGAATCCAACTCGCCAGCATGCATGGCAGCGATTGTCTTCTTCGCCGAGTTGCGCACTTCCTCGTCTTCGGATTCAAGCAAATGATCGAGTTGGAACGCGTCGCTCTCTGTGAGTGCACCCGCGCTCACGAGGTACTCCATCTGGGCGCGCAAGATGATGAGTTCTGAAGTATCTAGTCGCTTCGGCTCGTCACACTCATCTTCGATGGTCTCAACGCGCCTCATGGTCTCGAACTTGAACAGTAACTGCACCGTCGGATACAAAGCAGAGTCAGGCGATGCAATGATCGATGGTGCAGATGGTGGAAGTGCGGCGTTGGCATAGTTGAAATACGACGTATAGCTTCTCCACCAGCTCTCACGCTCGATGTCCACCTTCTCATGATTCTTCCCGGCTTCTTTTTCTTCTAGCTCTCGAAGTGAGCGCGCAGCCTCTGTGCTAACCCACTCCCAGAACATCGACCATTCGACTGGGCCCTCAAAACGGTCGTCTTGGAGCACTGCTAGCACACCTTGGTATCCACTCTCGGATACAGACCCCGACGCCTCATATAACTTTGTGATAAGGGCAATGCTGTCGGTCTTGCTGATCTTTCCCGTACCCTGAGGGTCATACTCGTTGAACAAGATGCGAGCGCCCAACTCCAGACGATCGATTTGCTCCTTGGCAGTCTTGTAGTTCGAGAAGTACGAAGCGGTGTATCCCGTATAGGCCTTGGAGCCTGCGAAAAAGCCCAGCATTCCGCCAGCAATAGCCGCACCGGTTGCAGCGACGACCCCAACCGGGCCAGTGATTCCGACCCCAGTCCAGAACGCGACGGCAGAAGTCACGCTATAAGCTCCCAAGCTAGCGCCTGTGGCCGCAGCTGCCCCACTTGCAATATGGTGACCAGCCTTGAGACGGAAGTCCTTCATCATCAGTCGCTCGCTCGTAGCAGACACGACGCCCATATTTTTACGCTCCATTTGCTTCTGGCGGAACTCGTAGTAATCCTTGCCGATGTCGACTAGAATGGATGCAATTGTCAACGGAGCTGCAACTGCTCCCCCCAATCGGGTGGACGCGCGGGTCAAACCCTTCGCAATCACAACCCCACCGGCAGCACGAACACCACTATCCAATGCTCCGTCTTTGCTTGCCTTCACTAGCTCGAGTATACCGCTTCCTTCCTTGCTTTTTTCGAGCCCCAGTCGGTCAACTACTCGCTCCGACAAGACGAGACGCTTTTTCTCTAAAGCATCTTTAGCTGAGAAAAGTGCTTGGGTGGCTCCACGCTGGATGCCTCTCTTTTGAATGAACCCTACACACGATGTGTCGAATCGGATGACAGCAGACGAAAAGCTTGGCCGCCAATCCTCAACCGTGCCAAGACCGAAAAAGGTTGATACCGGGGATCCGATTGGGAAATCCACCAACTCGTCTTCTTGCTCCACTTTGTCCTCTTCCGCAATAAACACGTTGTCTCGCATCATTGTACTCGATTCCACTTCGGATGGCTCCCGAAAGTGCGAAGCAACTTGCTCTGCGAGGTCCACGCAGTCGAAAAACTCGTCCTCGGCAAACGCTTGCAATCGTGCTTTTTCATAGCCTGTCAGGCATTCGAAAAACTCATCTGCCAGAGCATCATCTTCTTCGTCTTCTTGAGGTCGTGCGACTAATGCTGTGCTTGATTGGCCATGTAGGACAAGAGCGCTATGCACGGCCCCATCACACCCAACGTCTCCATCGGGTGCGGTTTCCTTCCCTTCAATTCGCTGGAGCGGCTTGGCTATCTTGCTTCGCTGTTGTGAGCGATGGTCATCCAGCAAAAGCAGCAGGTACTCTCCGGGCATATTGCGCACAGCGTCAGCCTGCATCTTTTTCTTGGAGCTATCAGAGTACTGATTCCACGCAGCCACTGCCAGAGCAACGCTAGCGCCAACCACCACCGCACCACCTAGAACAGATACAGACTTCATTCCGCGAGCAGCTGCATCGCTGGTACCAGTCTCGTTTGGCATGGCAGGGGCGGCCACGTCACCTGGCAGGATCTCGTCAGGCTGCACAAAGAGCACTTTCTCCTGCTGATCCGCACCAATTCCAACTTTTCGAGCAACTCGGATACGATCCGGTGCAAACAAGTTCTGGTGATTGTTTGGCACCAAACCGTTGTTGTTCGTCAACAAAGGATCCACACGCCGAACCCGTGCATGGCCAACGACAGTGGAGCTCGATGATGTGAAGCGTGAAGTGACGTGAGACACAGCACCAGTGGCGCCGTCGAGAACGTCACGAAATGTTGAGATGGCTTCGTCCAAAGTCATTCCGCCGACAGTGCCCTGACGCACAAACTCTTCCGTCCAACTCAGCCCCTTCGACAAATGGGCATCATAAGCGGCACGAGCTTCAGCGTCTGACAACACCTCGTACGACTCGGCCAGGAGCTTAAACACTTGCTCCGCCATATCTTTCTCTCGCGGGTTCGCCGAGCTCGACCACCGATCAGGATGCCACTTGAGCGCCAGGTTCTTGTACGCACTCCGAATCTGGCGAGCAGTGGCGTCCCGCGAGATCCCGAGGCGCTCGTAGTAGTTCATGTTTTCGTTGATCTGAATCGATGTCGACCGACGAGCGATCGCATCCACGTACGCAGCCATTAAGTGCTGGAGAATCGAGTTCCCTGTGAGCGCGGTCGATGCTGCGTCCTCTTCTTGCAGCTCGCGCAGAATAGCGTACGATTCCGAAAGCAGCTTGTAGTCCTTGGAATCTTTCTTCAAGAACATGTAGGTCCCGCACGGCGCGTACTGGAAGTCAATTTCCTTGATCACGTTCATCTCACGAAACTTGTGGAACGTGTTTTGCAAGATGTTGAGGCTCATGGTGATGTACGCCGAGGTCACAGTGCCGATGCCTGCCCCGACAGCTTTTTCCGCGCCCATCCCGACAAACACGCTTTGCATCTGGGCTGGCAGCAGCTTGAACAGCGTCTTGGTCGCCTTAGTGATGGTCAAGAACCGCTCTGTGGTCTTGGTGAGCATCGCAGCCGACTGCGCAACGTTCAAGATGCCTGGGATGCAGTCAAATTCGTTCACGAGCGTCACGAGTCGCTTGGTCAAGCCCAGCGCGTTGAGATAGTTGTGGAGCGTGTGGGAGCTGATGTACGGCGAGCCAAACCCGACGGCCATCACGTGCGGCAGCAAGTCGTACACTTCTTCCATTGGGAACGCGTCCCAGAGGTCCTTCTCGGCGACCGCGGTGGTCGCGGCCGACGCGGACGCCGAGTCCTTCGCGGATGACCGCTGCATGTCTCGCTTGCGCGCGTCGGCGTCTTTCTTCTCGAGTGCCTGGCGCATCGCGGGCGGGAGCTGCTGGTACACGAGCTCGCAGAGCCCGATCTGCGCGATGCTGCCGGCGATCGAGTGGCCGCAGAGCAGCAGCGTCTTGCGGCGCGCACGCGCGTGGCTGTAGAGCTCGCCCATGCGCAGCTGCTGCGCGCGCTTCCAGAACGGCAGGTGGATGCGCGCGCCGCCGTAGCGGTACACATACGGCTGCGCGAGCGGCACGGTCGAGCCCAGCACGGCCTCGACCACGTCGCTCGCGGCCGTGGCGCGCACGGCGCAGATCACGGCGCTCTGCGACTCGACCAGCACGAACTTGCTCGTGAACTGCAGCACCGGCAGCTGCAGCTGGTGCGGCAGCGGCGAGCTGCGGACGAACGCCTCGAGCTCGCGCCGCGCGGCCTCGCGCTGCGGCGCGCTGTTGTCGTTGCTGTTGTCGCCGTCGCCGGCGCGCGAGTTGGCGGCCAGCGCGGCGCAGAGCACGGCCGCGCTCAGCAGCTCGGTCTCGCTGGAGACGTCGCCGCACCACCACGAGGAAGAGGCCGCGGCTGCCATGGCGCCACTCGTGGCGTCGGCCCCGCGTGGCGGCGCGTCGCGGCGTGGCATGGTTTGTGTGTTTTCGTTGGGGGAACAGAATGGATTCGCTTTTTTGTTTTTTTGTTTTTTTTGTTCTCCCAACGCGTACGATGACGCGCGAGGGGCGAAAAGGCAACTTGGCCAACCCAGGAAGAAACCCAGAGTCGCGCATAACGTGGCGTCCGCTATCTCCAGTATAGTGTGTCCCACCTTACGATCTGAGCAGGGGGTACAATTAAGCCAGAGCCAATCGCCCTGGTGGCACGGGTGGCCGGTAGGGGGTACAATTCCCCGGCTGCTTTCTCGCGCCCCACGGAGGGGAGGGGACGTGGACGACCGCGATGGTGAATGGAGCCGAGCCGACGACGCGCCGCGCGGCGCCGGCGCCGCTGAGCACGAGCACGCCGCTGGCGACCGCGGCGTTCGACCAGCTCAAGCGCGAGAGCCTGCGCAAGCTGCGCGACATGGAGGACAAGAGCCCCAAGGGCAGCGTCGACGCGCCGATCCTCGACATGATCCGCCTGATCAACGACCACCCCAACTACGTACGTTTCCGGTTGTCGCCGCCGCCGCGCGGGTCGTTCTCTCGATGTGGTCCTCACCGGAGAGAGATGTATGTATTGTGATAGGTGACCAGCAGCTCGTGCTCCGGGCGCATCGCCGTGTTCCGCGGCGTGCCGGCGGGCGCCGTGGCGGACGCCGCGGGGTCGGCGCCCGCGACCGCGACGTCGGACCATTTGATTACCAAGGGTGGCAAGTGGCTGCTGGCGGAGCACGACCACGTCACGATCGAGCAGCTCCATGCGGCGCTGGCGCCGGCGCCGAAGGAAGACGGCGACGCGCAGGAGGCGGAGGAGACCGCGAGCAACATGGTCATTTTCAAGCACGAACCGTTCATCATGCACGTCGTGTGCCGCGACGTGGACGCGGCCAAGGAGCTGCTGCAGTGCGGCATCGCCTGCGGCTTCCGCGAGTCGGGTGTCGTGCTGGGCAACAAGAAGATCATGTGCGCGATCCGCACGACCGCCAACGCCATGGAGATCCCGCTGGGCCGCGCGGCGGACGCGCTGCTCGTCAGCGACGCGTACCTCCAGTGGCTGCTCGAGATCGCCAACGAGAAGTTCGCCGCGAACCGCAAGAAGACCGACCAGCTTTGCGCGGCGTTCCGCAAGCGGCTCGTCGACGCCGCGCCGCTGTCCTCGGCGGCACCGACCACCAACGGTGCTAGCGCGCCGACAAGCGCCACGCGCGTCAAGCGATCGCCCAGCACCGTGTCGCTGCGTCGCTGCCGCGCGCTGCCCATTACGGAGAATCACGGGCGCCTTCTTCAGCGTGGTGGGCACTCGAGCGTGCAGCATGACGGGAGCGTGTACATCTTCGGTGGCCAGGGTCAGGCTACGACGGGCACGACCTCGCGACTCGCGGATTTGGTCGTGGTTTCGAGCAACGGAGACGACCACAGCAGCGCCGCCGTGGAGACCGCGGGCGAACCGCCGTCCGCGCGCATGCACCACTCGGCCGTCGTTGTGGGCGACCGCATGGTCGTGTTTGGTGGCCGCGCCGGCCCGCTCAAGTGCTTTAACGACGTCCATGCGTTCGATCTGGTCACCAAAACCTGGGCGGAAGTGACTGTGAACGGTGAGACCGCCCCCGCCGCTCGATGGAAGCACTCGTGCAGTGTCGGTACGTTGAAAACGCAGAGATTATGTCTCCCACAGTTACGGTTGGTATCTAATGAGCGTATTCGTGACTCGTAGTGGGGACGACCATGTACGTGTACGGCGGGCGCGATGCGTCCCAGGTCTTCAATGACCTCCACGCACTTGACCTGGCGGCGGCTGAGCCGGCGTGGCAGAAGATTGGTACGTGATGTATTGGAGCGTTCGCAGAATGTGGCGTCCACTCGCTGACTCGCGTTTTCGTCTTTAGAATGCTCGGAGATTCCTGCAGCTCGTTTCGATCACGTCGGCGTGTCCATTCCCGCGACCAAGCAGCTGTTTGTGTGGGGCGGACTCGCCTCTCTCGACGAAACCTCAAGCGCTGACGCCGGCCGCCGTGATGTGTTCTGGCTGTTTGATACTGTCGCGCAGATCTGGGAGAAGCGGATTATCAAGAACGCTGAGCAGGGCCCCACTGCCGGCCTGTTTGGTGCCGCTGCCTGTGCAGTCGATGGTGGCGCGCACGTTGTCGTGTGTGGTGGAACAAGCGCCGCCAGTTCGACTGAGAGCAGCAAGAATGCACCCCAGAAGATCTACTCGCTCAGCACGTCAACCATGGAGTGGCAGCTGCTTGGTGCGATCGAGAACAACAACAGCAACGCCAGCGACCACCACGCGCGCGCTGCTTTGGTGTACTCCACGGGTACGTGGCTGCCGGCGCGCAACGAGCTGCTTGTGATCGGCGGAGGGTTCCAAGTCTTTGGCTTTGGTCACTGCTACTCGTCGTCATTCGCGTGTGAGCTGGTAATTGTCCACAAGGATGGCTCTAGTAACCATGTGCAGGGCATGAACCCAACGAGAGCTACTGCTTCGGAGGGACATGATGGTGGTGAATCTCCTCCACCGTCCGAGTCGAGCAGTGCCTCGATTGTTGCGTCAGATGTGGCGCCTCTCGATGTATCCCAACCGTTGGGTGTACTTGCTGGGAAGAAGCAAGTCAAGGCGGTCAAGACGCTCCTGGAAGCTAATAACGTGTACGACAAGTCACGGCGTGTTCATGTCGTGCCCGACCGTCAGATCGGCGACAACCCGGCGTTCCTACTGCCCGTGACGGCTGACATCGCCACAGCGCGAACGGCTAGTGCGGAACTTCAGACACTCGAGATCGTGGTCGACGACGATGCGTACGGCAACAAGTTTGGCAAGGCTGCCGGTTCAAACCGCAACGACGTGGTGCGGTTCACGATCGAGGGTTTTGCAAAGCGTCACGCGTTGCCAGCCAATATTGTCGCGGCGATCCCGGAGCGTTATGAGTTCGTCAGCGACGTCCTGCTCGTGGCACGTGGCTCCTTTTTGGAACCCGAGTGGGCACCATTTGCGGCACAGATGTGGGCGGCTGTCTGCCAGACCACGACTCCGCGGCTCTCGCGTGTGGCGCGAAAGGACTTTATAGACACGAGCGAGAAACGCCAGAGCCACGTCGAGCTGTTGTACGTAAACACCACGGCAATCCAGTCGTCGCGCCCGAGCCAGCGCGGATGGGTCGAAGTGCGAGAGAACGGCATCACGTACGGCTGGGATCTCACCAAAGTCATGTTCTCGTCGGGCAACGTCACCGAGAAGGCCCGCATGGGTGCAATCGGCTGTGCCGGTGAAGTGATCGTCGATTTATTCTGCGGCATCGGGTACTACGTTGTACCGTTCCTAGTGCACGGCGGCGCCTCCTTCGTCCACGCGTGTGAGTGGAACCCGGACTCAGTCGACGCGCTGCGTTTTAACCTCGCGCGCAACCACGTGGCCCACAAATGCAAGATTTACGAGGGCGACAACCAATTGAGCGCGCCTACGATCGGCGCCGTCGCCGATCGTGTGAACCTGGGGCTGCTGCCCACGAGCGAGAAGGCGTGGCCACTCGCGGCGCAGGTGCTCAAGCCGTCGGGTGGTTGGATGCACGTCCACGACAACGTGGCCGTCGAGAACCGCGAGACCTGGGAGCAGCACGTGGTCTCGAGCATCCAGGCGCTCGGCGAGGAGTTCGGCAAGCGCTGGCACGTCACGTGCGAGCACGTGGAGCGGGTCAAGTCGTATGCACCGAAAGTGCACCACTTGGTCGCGGACATCCGATGCGTACCGGTGGCGGACGAGTAGCCGCCCCAGTTCCTCATAGACAACCACAAAAAATATACAAAACCCTTTGCAAAGAAACCGATCGTCCAGGTAGAGCCACGAGGCTCAGCTTCTTTACACGATCAGTGTCAACACGACAATGGTAGTACTTTTCTCTGCTTAATTGTGCCCCCTTCGCCAAAAGGGGGCACTATATTTTTCTGGGACGCGGCTTCTGGAATGGGCAAGTTGGGGATCCTCAGTTTCTCGTGATCGACGATGGTACTCGCGGGCCGCCTGACGCGGCTGTGGGCGCGCGCGCGCGTCACAGCGCTGCGCAACGCGCGCTCGGTGTCCGCGCTGCAGCAGCCGACCACAACGCAGGTGCGTTATAGAGGGCGCTTGCTCGGAATCTTAGTTGGAAACGGGAGCATTTGACGCTGCGTGATTTGGTATCTGATCCCAAGAACGCGATTGCAGCGCACGCGCTGTACGCTCAGCAACGCCGCGACTCGTGTGCGCCGTTGGTGCTTGCTGCTGCGGGCGCTGCTGCTGTGGCGTCGGCGCTGGCGGCGGACGCGGCGCGGAGCGAGGAAGCCGACAAGGTGAGGAGACACATGGAAACGCGCCGTGGACCATGCGGAGATGCGTCGAGCCGTACTGACGCGAGCCACTGTTGTTGGATGTATGGGCGACTAGCCGCTGGAGTACGCCGACGTGGTGGAACTGCTGCGCGAGCAGGTGTCGGAGTTCCGCGCGACGTTGAAGAGCACGGAGTCGCGCATCCCCAAGTCGTACCCGATCCAGAAGATCGCGATCTCGCGCACACACGCGCCGAACGGTGTGTCGACGATCCGCGTCGAGTTTGTGTGCCCGCCGTTCGTGGACCAGGAGGCGGTGCTGGGCCGCTTTTTGCTGGCGCTGCAGAAGCGCAAGGGCCGCGCCCAGCCAGCGATCGAGGTCGTGGCCGTACAGAGCGGCGACGTGGACAAGAAGTCGATTGTCGAGTCGTACGACCAGCCGTCGGCCAACTACATGTACGCAGACGGCCACGGCTCGTTCCAGTTCCTGAGAGACACGTCGATGCAGGGCAACAAAGGCACCAAGTTTGTGTTCTACAAGGACGAGAGTCTGACCACAAGCGAGGTCGCGGCCGTCGTTGACGCCTACAAGGAGCTCTACTCGTACCCGAATGTCCACGCGTTCTTCAAGTTTGAGCGTGACCAGACGCGCCGCAAGATGCTGGTCGACCGCGGTCAGAAGACCCCGGCGCTCAACACGCCGGCAGGCTCCAAGGTGAGAGGATCCACCAACGCTGGCGCGGTCCGGCATTCGTCTAACGGAGGTGGGTGTCGCTTGGTCGGAATTGTGATGTAGGAGGAAGCGATCCAACAGCTCCAGGGGCTTGGCATTGACGTGTATGAGCCGACCGACAGCGATGATGCCCTCAACTGGGATAGCCTGGTACGAGAGAGCACACGGTAACTCATTTCTTGGCATCGCTGGCTCATGCCTGTCGTGCAATAGGCGGGATACGACGAGGTAAAGCTGGAGATCGAAGACACGGTGGTCTTGGCGCTCCAGAACCCGGATCTGTACGACGAAATTGCGCGCAAGACGCGATGCCGGTACGAGAGTAACCGGCCGCGTGCCGTACTTTTTGAAGGGCCGCCGGGCACGGGCAAGACGCTGAGCGCGCGGATCATCGCACAGCAAGCGGGCATCCCGATGATCCACATTCCCATCGAGAGCGTCGTATCCAAGTGGTACGGTGACAGCGAGAAGAAGATGTCGGCAATCTTTGATGCGTGCGAAAAGTTTGACGGTGCTATCATCTTCATTGACGAGGTGAGCTTTCAGCTGTGTGGCTGCTGTTTCCTGGGCCTGGAGCTCATCACTTGGCTATGTTTGAATTGCCCATGTAGATTGACGCCCTAGCGGGTGATCGTTCGGGCGGGACCATGCACGAGGCGTCTCGGCGCATTTTATCGGTGTTGCTGCAGAAAGTCGAAGGTTTTGCGTCTGCCAAGAGGACGACCGTGGTCTGCGCGACCAATCGGTACGGCGCCTGACCTAAAGATGTCCGCACATTGCTTTGATTTTAAACGCTTAGGATTCCATGACTTGCAGTAAACAAGACCTCGACTCGGCGTTGATCAGTCGCTTCGACTTGAGCATCCGCTACGATCTTCCTAACGAACGGACTCGTCATGCAGTATTTGCTCGGTCAGTTGGAGAGTGGCCATCAAGATTCTATGACATGACGAAGTTTGTGCTGACGCTGCTAGTGCGATGGATATAGATATGCCAAGCAGTTGAAAGATGACGATCTTGCGCAGCTTGCCGGTATTTCGAGCGGACTTTCCTGCAGAGACATCAAGGAGGTACTGTTACACAAAGTGCGATTCGTTTGTTCGGTGATTGGGTATGTAACGATATGTCGAGCGCAGATCTGCGAGTACGCTGAACGTAAGTGGGCCTCGAAGCTACTGAAGAAGGAGACAGCGGAGGAGTTGCCATCTCTTCTCGCATACATGGAGGCAACCAAGATCCATGCGATGGGTATCAGCTCGCAGGGACCGCGAGCTGACGTCTTCGAAGCTTAGCATGACACCTCTAATGTTGATGCAGAATCGATCGATTTTGGCCTAGCTGTTACGGGTTGACTCGCTGACTTCTCAATCGACAGTTAGGTTGTCCCCATTTCGAAGAAGAGAAAGATCCTGGTACTGCTTGTGAAGATCTGTCGCTAGTGTCGTCAAAGACGAACCAACGTTCTCTGGATAGCAGCGTTAGCGTGCACTACAATGTGAAAACATATCAGAGCTATTCCACGTACCCAACAAAGCTAAAGAGATCTTCATGAACTTTTGTGACTCGGGGAATGACTGGCTTCGATGGCACTGCACACCCTGTGCAAGAGTTGGTATCGCATCAGATTCGTGCAAGGATTCTGGCTTACGAGTATCTCATACCAAGTTCCATGCTTTGACGACGAACCACTCCGCGTCAAGGTCTGAGAACTTGATATCCACGCTAGCCTCGAGTTGCAATAATTGATCGAACCATTCAATGATATCGCTGCGAGACTCGGCGAGTGTTACCAGGCGACGGAAAATGTAGCTGAGATTGTCTTGATCTATTGTGTCGCTCTGAAGTAAGAGCTGCAGACTGCACAAAAATTAGTTTCACAGATTCAGCGACTGGATGGTAATTGATCGGTCGAACTTACCCACGCTTGAACATGTCGCTTGCGAGTAATCGATACGACTGTCGAACCTAAACAGAGATGGAAGTCAGCTCAATAGTATAGAGTAAGGGAGTCCAGGACGATACTTGCCACTTTCGCCTCGTCGAACCGAGCAGCCTGCAAGATCAGTTCTACGGGAACGTTTACAGAGGATTGAGTAGCCTTGTTAGAGCCCTGTGAAGAATGCATGGATCGGTACCTCCAACTTCAATGAAGCTGCTGACATCGTTTCGCATTCTCTCATGGCAGAGACACTTCAGCAAGTCTATATCGCCATCGGACAATCTCAATCTGATTGCAATCTCGCTTTTGGCCTGCGAACTCCATGTGTCAGGTTGATCCCACGTGCACTGACTGACTGCTGGATAAACATGGCTAACGCACCACGAAATCGTCGTAGTCACTCGTCTCTGAACTCAGCGGTTTGATGCGTTCGATGACACGAAGTACATCAACCAAGTGCACGTGATCGATTGCATCAACTCTTGCCATATCGGTACTCAGCGCCGCGAGGAGGCATTCAAGCTCGCGGGATGAGATTGCACACTGTTCACCAAAACATCTTTGCGCTTCGCACGCGATATCTGCAGCCCGAACGAATAAGTTGGAATTGTTGCTGCTGCGAGCCACATTGAAACTACGACGAAAATGTCAGTGCAGTGTCTGCAACTCCTCCAGTTGGTAAAATATTCACCTCACCTCATCGTGTAGAACCAAACGAAAGCAGTCTCAGATGCAAACTTGTCGACCTCAACGTCGCGAATTCTTCGCGCTGCATCGAGGAACATGTTGGCATACTTCAAAAAGTTACTGGCATAAGAGGTTTGCATGTCAGGTGCTGCAGTCGTCGCTTTGAGTGCGAGTTGAGCGGTGTTCTGGAGGAGTGTCCCGTAAGGAAGCTCATTGACGACGACACTTCCATCACGTAGAATGCTACATAGATCCTCCATGATGGATAACGTGAGGTCGTCTCGCCCAGCGCAGTTTGCAGCGTATCCATAGGACAGAAGATCGGCTGCCTCAAAATCCTCCCTATCTCTCAATAGCTGCAACAAGCTGATAGCTCCAGCGCCGTTCTCTTCATTCTCGCCCAGTGATGCTTCAAACGCAGAGAAGATTGATGCCTTTGAGGAGTCCAACTTGAATGCCTCGTCCGCCCATCTTCGGCTATCTGTGTGCCGGTTAAGCTTGAGGTACGCTGCAGCCATGAATCTTCCCATCTGTCGTTAGCGGTGGCGAATCCAATTGACTTGGCGAGCACAACTCTCACCTCTTAAACGCTGCTACCTCATGAGCAGAATTTGCTTGTTTGACACCCAGCTCCGCCCAAGCAGCGCATTCCTGGCATTAGAGTGTGGTGTGAGCGCTACATTTTACTTCCAGCCTTCAGGTCAAGAAGGCGCTCACCTCAGAGGCATTACTGTTCAACGCAGCCCCCGCAGCATCATGAATGATTTGTCGGATTCTGGCAACTTGAGTTTGAATGGCCGACCGACTTTCCCTACAAAGGAGACACGAGTGTAGGATATCAGGCGCGGAGCTTTACCGACGGACAAACAGAGACCCCACCTTGACAAACCAGACACCATATCGATCACTCGCGTCAGTTCGGAAATCGCTTGTGCTCGGTGATGAGGCGAGTTTGATGTCGCGAGAGAACACGCCAAATCCAGTCTAATTTCCAGCACGTGGTCGCCATAGTGACGTTCAAGCTTTCGGTAAACTTGGAGGGATTCTTCACTAAAGCCGTTGGCCTCGACGAAAACTCTTGCTCCAGCGATAGAGGCTGCGACGTCATCGCGCTGGAACAAAAAGTTAAGTGCCAGACTTGCTTTTTCCTTCAGTTCATTGTGAAGATAGAGTTTGATCATCGCGGTAACTGACGACGGGTCCTTGTCGGAGCCGAGCATTGAAAAGCACGCTTCTGCTTTCTCGATCTCACCGAGTGCCACGAGAGATTTCAACAACCGCCCCAGAAAGTTGCGCTTGAACGTTGGTAATGATGATTCTTCCGTAATATCTTGAGTAGTCTCCACTGCATCACACAGGCGTAGAGCTTCTTCACCAAGAACGACCAAGTCGGTATGTCGACCGCTGTTGCTCCACTCTTCGATGGCATGTTGGATCATCTCCAAGAGACTTCTCACGTTGCCCAACATGAACGGTAGAATCATCTGCAGTTCATGGAGAGTCTCGATAATCGTGGGGACCGGCGTGCTTTCGTCTTCGTATGACTGTAAGAGCCTCATGGTTCGAATGCGATCCACGCAAAAATCCCATAGGTCCTGAAGGATTTCTTCGAGCTCAACCCCATCCTTGAATCTGGTGAGGCATGATAAGCCGACTTGACCCCAAATAGAGATAGCGCGCTCAAGAGCTTCCTTCGCGAGTGTCAGATACTCAAAACACTTTTCACAATCGACTGTTGCTGTCTCCAGCAGAAGTGATCCGACCCGTCCGTACGAGCGAAGGACATCCAAGCAGTCGTCAAAGAACACGCCTTGATCTCGAGCACCATCTCCCTGGGCGTCCTTGGTGGCAACCTTCGAACACGAGAGTGCCAGCCCCATCACTCTTGCAGCCATAAACCGCACAAAGAGGATCGGAAATCTTGCACCGCACGGATCTTGCGGTTCATCGTGCTTCACGGTCGTCTGGTAGCTCTTGAACGCGCCACGCGCGGCGTTGTACAACACAATCCCGGCCTCCATCAGCTGGTCTGCCGACAGCACGAGCACTCGCTGCGCGCCCATAGCATCCACGAGTGAGTGGATCTGCTTCGCGTTGTCTTCCATATTTTTCACAGCCACTCGCGCGCCGTGGTCGTCGCGTTCCTGGTCTTGACGCGGCTGTTTCGCGGCCTCGCGCAGCGCAGAGCCCACGGCCTCCAGCGACACCACCATCTTGCCCACACACTCGACGATTGCGCCATTCTGCGCGACGTCCATCTCGCCCTCCTTCGCGTACTGCGGCCTCGCGCGTCGTTGGTTTCCCCTGTGCTTTCTCGCGGCGCAGGTTTCCCTTTGACGACCCAACTGCACATTTCCCCGCCCCAAGAAAATCGCGCTGGACCATCATTCCGCGATCATCGGACTTCAAGTGCGTCTTAAACCAGTATGCCTTTCAAATATGCTTAAAATGCTGAGATCGGTTTAGAAGGGAAGTTCGGGAACAAGTCACGATGCCCGGCCACGTTGCCCCATACTAAACGTTAGCGATGCCGAACATGCAGCGGCTCGCGCTCTGCGTCGCTTCGGCGCTCGCGATTAGTCTCTCGCTGTGCGAAGCCGGGCCCCGCGTGGACATCCGCATCATGCCGCGCCCACGCGCAGAGCCGGAGACACCGAGCCTTGGGCCCTTTCCTTACCGAGCGCCGCTGGATCCGACAGGTAACGAAACACGCGCCGTTCACAGCACGCCTCTCTCGGCACCGCACTGACACATGCGAATACGCCTCTCAACATGCAGGTCCCTTTGCGGGGTATGCCGACTCCGTCGGCTGTATGGGCAACTTTGAGGCGGAGATCGAAGGAAAGAGGTCCGTGTCCCTGAGCTGTTTCCCCCACTGCTGCGCTTGACGGACAGATTGGCTCACGTTGCTTGTGCGCTTGATCAGTGTTTTGATTGATATCTGCCACTTGAAGAACGTCACTTTCATCGAGGTTCCTCCAGCTGAAGTGGAGGTGGCAGAGGCGGATCAAGGAGAGGCTGAGCCTGCCCCGAGCGGCGATGCCGAGGCACCAGCTCCCGAGACAACGAGTACGACCGAGCCATTGGCCCGGCGGCAGATCCTTGGGTACGAAGTTATGCACGTCGTGGTACATGGGCGCGCGCTGACTGATGATTTTTTATGGTATTGTTTCGTGCCCTAGCATTTTCCGTGGGTGGAAAATTGATCCCATCTACAAAAAGTTCAAGTACGCCGTGTTTGATGATGGTGACCTCTGCGGCGAGTACGGTGCGCAGCGGTTCTCAGTAACCGTAGAACTTGTTCGAGCACACGATGTCGATGCTACACCACGAGTGTACGACGTGCGGAAGACGTCGTCGTGCACGTACGCATTGCGCGTGGAGGCATACGTTGCCGAGTACGAGCTGTACGCGTCTAGTGGCATCCACACCCCTGGCGTCTTGGACATTGGTGATGCCGATGATATGCTGCCTCAAATTTGTGGAGAAATGAAGTGTCAGTACAGTCACATTGCTGGGCGTGTCGATGTCGTGAAGCAAGAACTCGATTCCCTCAAGAAGTCGCTGGACGAATTGGCATCGTTGGACTCGTCGCCAGTCGCATCACTCAGCGTTTCGGCGGCTTCATCCATCATCAAGTCGTCGACTGACATCATGGAGAAGGCACTGGAAATGCTGCAATCAATCGAGGCACTGGAGCAGGCTGCCGAGGACGCTCGAGCGGCTGCTGCATCGAAGGCTGAGACTACTCAAATAACTGAGGTCGCAGCTACGAGCTGATGAAGTGCAGTCGCTGGAGGGAAGGGTCTAACGTTGTGAGACTGCTTCATTCCGAAAATAAAGCCTCTTTTGATCACTCGAGCACTTGGGCATGTGAGAAGGCTTACAATCGAAACATACGCCCTAGAGAATGGATCCTTTTACGTTCGTTGGCGCCTCGTATGGTGGATACCAGACGCATGGAGTAGCGTTGCTGCGTCAGAGAAAGGAGCTAGAGGACGAGATCAGGGCTGTGAAAGAGCGCCAGCGCCGAGTTCAGCGTCATGAGCGACGTCAGATCGTCGTGTACGCTCATATTGTGACCAGCACAAGACATTCACTGTGCTTGAGTAGCTCACGTATGTGGTCTGTCGCGAACAGAAAGCAGGTCCACCAACTGCAAGTAACTCTGAACGAAGTCCAGGTAAACTATGATCGTTGAGCAACAATACGATTCTTTGGTTGCCGAATCTAAGAGTTTCGTAGAGGAACAGAGCGTCAGGAACGTCAAGGGTTGCATGTGCACCTCAAAATTCGCCTATATCCTCCGCCCGAGACGAGCGATCGCATTCGGTGGAGTGGATGCTCATCAAACTGATGCAACAAAACGAAGAGCTCCAGGCGATCGTCAAAAACGAGCGTACAGAGAAAAGGTACGCCGTCGGTCTTGTCTTAATCTTTCGCTTCACATTCTTAGGCTCGGGTTGGCAGGTCTAGCGATCTCATGTGTGAAGAAGCCCCTGCTCCTACCACTGATTCATCGAGTAGGACAACAGCGACTGCTCGCCCTGAGATTGACAGCACGAGTACAAAGAGTTCGACCGAACAGGGTAACGATGCTTTTCACCCCCCAGCGACGCACGTGTCAGCTCCAATCAGTGGGTGGGGTGCATTGGAGACCTTACCCGACGTCGAGTGGACAGACAAAGACGAAGAGGTGAGGTGAATCATAACGCGCTCTGTTTGCCAAAGCTCATTGTGTTATGGAAATGCCGAACCAGTTGCTCGAACGGCTTTCACGTGGAGAAGTCGATCAGGCGGACGGAATACTCACACTTCCAGGGGCTGCAGCCGAATCGAACGTGTCATTTGGTAATCGCAGTGAGAGCGACCTCACCTCGATCTTTAACCGTAAACAACAGCAGCAAGATCGACTCGAGAGTCGACGCAAAATGACTCAGCTATTTGATACGTCCTCGATACCAAGTGCAGCAGGCATCCGTCGTCCGCGCTGGCGGATCGAACATGATGCGGTCAATGGAGTTATCAAACCTTTTGGTGAAAGTGGGGAAGGAGCCACAAGCGAGCAGCCCATGTCCATGCTCCAGATATTCCGCTCTGCAGTGATCGGAGTGATGGCCGTGCTCGAGTTGCAGCACTTACTGCTCGAAAAGAAGGTGATGTTGCGCGAGAAGTTCTTGCAGGTGAGTGAGATTGATAGTTTATGTCGTTTGCGATAAAAGGGCGAGCATTTGAACCGTGGCCCCTGTTCCGTAGGACTTCGAGCCTATGCTAAACCTATACTTCGACGCCACTCGAGTCTGGCTTGGGAAGCTAGTGAAGACGCCGCTATTATCGATCTTCCAGGACCCCACCTTGGACATCGACGTGAGCACGAAATCAGGCTTGTTTCGTGCACCAAAGGGAATCTCAAAGTGGTTCGGAGGTTTCCAAGCTGCTGTCGCCACAAGCGCACCCCACCGTTCATCGGCTTCCAGTTCAACCGCTGATATTGACACAGCGGACGATTCGTCAACGTTAGCGATGCCGAACATGCAGCGGCTCGCGCTCTGCGTCGCTTCGGCGCTCGCGATTAGTCTCTCGCTGTGCGAAGCCGGGCCCCGCGTGGACAT
>JAMFLL010000006.1:83029-156360 GCA_027475725.1 Pythium rhizo-oryzae
TCGTGCACCAAAGGGAATCTCAAAGTGGTTCGGAGGTTTCCAAGCTGCTGTCGCCACAAGCGCACCCCACCGTTCATCGGCTTCCAGTTCAACCGCTGAGCACAGCAGAGCCGTCAAGCTTAAGGTGCGAGTGAAGGGGATCATTGACGCGATTGTGAAGGCACTTGACAGGGGCGACGTTCCCGGCGGGATCCAAGAGTTTTGGAAACGACTAACAACGGATGGCGTGTACTTTCCCGCGACGGTACGGAGTTTGAGTTCCTCACCTGCGTTTCGCATGAGATTATTGAGTCATTGACGATGAATGGTGACCATGAACCAGTATCCGCTCTTCGAACTGGAACGGCAGGCTCTTGATCTCGACAAGTTCGGTGCAACACGCAGTACTCAAGTTGACTATTTGGCGCCCAATGGGCAGAGTTATCCGCGTTTCCACATCATCCTCGCCAACTTCATGCTGCTGCGAGTGCTGGTCCCACACGTCGTGCTCCGGCCGTGGGAGATTGGAGTCGGTAGTGCGAGCCTGCCAAAAGCAGTGTCTGCCAACCTCAAGAATGTGGCAACGCTTGTGTACATTATCATCGCGCGAGTTTCGCCGCTGCCCGCCGTTGGGGAGGATGTCGACTCCGCTATGCGTAGTGGCTTACGTCGCCGATCAGTGGAGGTCGTCCCGACAATTGAGCCTGCGGAGATGATGCCGCCGTCGCCAGCCATTCGTGGAGAGACAAACCAAGAGGAGCCAGTTGGAGGAAGGAACAGGTTTCTCTCTATCGCTGAGATCCACGGCGGGTTAGTCCCCGCAAAGCATTTTCCCGTGGATCAGTTCGAGCTGTTCATAATCGAGCAGCAGCAGAGGCTCCAAGACGTATTTCGTGCGCTCCATGCGAGGCTGCATCCACGAATCAGCGACCAGGAGGGTAATTGCGACAGTTGACTGGAACGTGGAGTGTGTGGAGGAGCAGAAAAGAATAATTTATTCGCATCGGATCGACATCATAAGCAGACACACAGAACCGTTTGCCATCTACACACTTCTATGCTGGAGCGCTCTCGAGCGTGGTCAACATGGGTGTCTCATTATTGACCCTTGCGGAGCCAGGTCGTGAGCGGGTAGTCGCGGCGATCGCCCGATGCACGAGAGCCTGCGTTTGTCGCCATATTGTTGCGGTTCGGGGCGCCATGGGACGAGTTCGAGCCAGCGAAATGGTGCGCGTTCGCCATATTCTTGGTGTGCGCGTGCATCGAAGACTGCGACTGGCGCTTTGCCTCCTTCGGGATGAAGTAGTTCGTGAGCTTTCCGGTTTCATCATAGCCACGACGGCACACGGCTTGGTCCGACGCTTGCACGGGCGGCTCATGGGACGGCATCAGGTTATACGAACCATACTGGTTGGGGTTGAACGTACTGCGGGCGAAGCCGGTGTGAGAGCGGGGCATGTTGGCCGTCGCCATGGGGCGAACGGCCACGTCCGTGTACGCACTCGAACGGAACGTGGATGTCTCGCCACGCTGCCCAAAGTTGGATAGTGCTTGCTTCGCCGTGGACACACTGTTGGTCGAGGATGACGACTGCGGCTGGAGACCATGCGAATGGGAGGCCACGCCCGCGGGCGATATCGTGATCTTTCGCTTTTTCATCTCATGCGGTGTGGTGTAGTCCGTGGACGAAAACGTGCGTTTGGCCTCGATGGGGCTCTTCATCTTGTTCTTGCCAGGAAGCCGGTTATCCTGATCGAACTCGTTGACGTTCACGCCACCACTGGATCCGAGTTGTTGTTGGAGGCTTTGCACCATGGACTTGAGCTTGGCCTTCTCCTTGATGGCCTTCTGGTACTGGTCGTGGCGGAACTTGCAGGCCTTCTTGAGCGCTGCGACCAGCTCACGCGGGTTTTGCACTTCATCTTCGAGAGCCTCGGCGTCGCACGAGTTAAGGTAGTTGAGAACGCTCTGGTTCACCGCGAGCTGCCGCGCAGCCTCGGCCTGACGGCTCAGCTCGATCTGGTACTTGGCCACTTTGCTCAGCAGCTCGTTCTTGTTAGCCTCGAGACTGCCCACGCGGTGGAGCAGCGTCTGCTTGTCCACCAGCAGCTGCTCGGTCTGGTGGCGCGACCGCTTGACCTCGCCGACGAGCATGTCGTACTGCTTCTTCTGCCACTGCAGGCGCTCGATGAGCGCCGAGACGCGCTCGTTGAGCGCCGCGACCTGCGGCTCGGCGCTGCCCTGCGCGCTCGCGATCAGCGCGGCCGTGGACGGCGTGGGTTGCTCGGGCACCTCGAGAAACAGCCGCACGAGCTGGTTCGGCGTCGCGCGGCCGCGGCAGATCGGGCACTGCTTGTTCACCTGCAGCGCCTGCACGATGCACTCGTAGTGGTACACGTGGCCGCACGGGCACGCCACGAGCTCCGTGCGCAGGTCGTCGAGGCAGATGTGGCACTCCTGCGTCTTGGGGTTGGCGCTGGACGCACCCGGCGACGGAGCGGCGTTAGACGCGGCCGTTGGCGCGTGCGGCGGCGGCGGATGGTGTCGCGGCGGCGCGTGCATCTGGACGAGGTGGCTGTAGAGGCTGCCGGCGGAGGACGAGGCGGGCGGCGGCGGCGGCGGGCCGCTGCTGCGCGTGCGGTGCATGGGCGTGGACCGGGCGTTCTCTCGGGGGCGACGGGGCCGCCAATATGCGCTCCGGGTCTGTTTTCCTGCTTGCTGGCTCCAGGGGCTCTTTGCGTCAAGTTGGTTCCCGCGCCGTCTCGCCTTGTGTTCGAATGTTGGGGAACCGTAACCAGAGAAATAACCCTGGTATTAGCGATATCGAGGTGCTTTTAGCATCAAAACGAAGTTTAAGCGAGCCCTCTGATGTGGATCGTCGCTCGACAAGAGAGGACCCTGCAGATGATTTGGAGCTTTTCACACACTCTAATCAGGGATAGGGTCGTCTAAAAAGCGCTGTTTTGGACAGACCCGAACCCTCTTTTCTTTTTTTTACAATTTGTACCAGGGTGCAGGAGGTACCCATGTGTAAATACTCCTCACAGGTTGTAAAAAGCGGTTCGTATCAAAACGCGTTGGTTCCCCCAACGCGTGTGTGTGTTGCGCCGCCAACCAACGGAGTCCACCACCAATCAAAGCCCTCGCGCCTGTGGCCTGGAACTGTGACTGGGGACCTGTGGGAACCGTAGTAGAGTTTAGAAGACCCGAAGGAAAATGGTGCGTCCGTGGCGACGTGAATGGAGCGGCGCGCTCGCGTCCTCGGTCGGCGGTGGATGGGTTCATCACGTGCGCGGAGATCACGCGGTGGACGGCGCGCGGACATGGAAGCAGTGCGGTCGGAGCTGCCTAGGATATCGAGATGGCGCGTGCGATGCTGAGTGATCTTTGGCCGTCGAGATCGAGCGTCGCTGGTGAGACGGCGATCGCCTTACAGCACCCTCCCTGAATGCCTGCTCATCAGCGCGCCCCATCCGCTGTGATCTATCGTGTCGAACCCCGCTCTAACCATCCCGACGACTGACCGCGAGCGCGCGCGCTGGCCATCCCTCCCCTCCCGTCATCGACGTAGACGAGCTCACAGCGTTGTTTCCTCGTTTGTAGCCGAAGCAAATCACCGACATCCGCGATTTCCTTCAGAAGGCGCGCCGAAAGGACGCCCGCTCGGTGAAGATCAAGAAGACCGCCCAGGTCGTCAAGTTCAAGATCCGCTGCTCGAAGTACCTGTACACGCTCTGCGTGACGGATACCGAGAAGGCTGACAAGCTCACCCAGTCGCTCCCGCCTGGTAAGCAAAACTGCCTGCTCCAAGGGACTATGATCCCTTATTGACTTGAAACGTGTTTATTGGGCTCACAGGACTCCAGCGCAAGGACATCTAAGTTGTCTCTCGGATTGCGGCATAAGTAAACGCACGGTCTTCTACTTCTTCCGTCCGCGCGGCTCGATCATCCGCTTGTCTTGTTGCAGTGGTAGTCAGTCTTCCAGTAGCCTGCTTTGTCTCGGGCCGCTGGTAGCGGTCATTGGCATCATCAAATGGAGGAGTTGGTTTTATCGGGTCGGAAGAGAATTCGCCTTTGGTTCTTCTATTCTCGTGCGCTTGTGTTCATTTTGGTCCACCCGATCGAATCTACACAGATCGAAGGGCTGCGTGGCTACAGCGTGTGTTCACGCTCGACCTCAGTAACATTCGATAAAATGCAATGGTGGCTCATGCCTGAGCCGCCTGAGGCATCGTAGCCGATTCAGCGTGGCCGAAGTCTCAATGCGTCTCTGATTGGCAACGGAAGTAAGTATACCTCGAGCCGCATACTTGCGGCACAGCACAGTCGTCCATGACCGTGATCCCGCCCAGTATTGGGCGCTTGTGTGTCAGACAAGAACCATGGCATTCACAGGGCACACTGCTTACGACTACACAAGATTCTCCCAAACCACAGTGCCAGAATCATCAGAAGGCTCGGGGCATTTTTCGTTTTCATTGTCTTCAACGATATAAAGCAAAAAAGAAAAGAGCGGGCCGATCTAGCGTGTCTTGACATAACCTCTTGGAAGTGGCTTCGCCGAGATGGTGTGGAGCAGGCAGACGTTTAGACCGAATTCTTGCGAGGTGGCGGCGAGTGGGCAGCCGCCGGGGACGGCGAGCGCGAGCGGCGGGGGGACTCGCGACGAGCTTCGGGCGAGCGCGATCGCGAGCGACGCTCCGGCGAACGACGCGGCGAGCGCGAGCGGCCACGGCCACCTTCAGCCGTAACACGAATGTACGAGCCGCGGAACTCCTTGTCGTCGAGCTTGGCGACGGCGTTCTCCATGTCTTCGCGCGTCTGGAACTCAGCGAGGCTACAGTTTGTAAGATAAAAAAATCAGCACACAATGACAACGAACTGAAAGTCACAAGCAGTGAAGAACGCACGCAGTGCCATCGCTCTGAACATCGCAGAAAGTCACTTCGCCAGCCGAGCGCAGGTGATCCTTCACGTCGCGCCAATCGACACCACGCGGGAGGTCGGTGATGCGCACCTTGAAATCCGTACGCTGCGGCGGGTTGCGCCCTACGACACCAATATGGAACTCTCCAATAAGCACAAGAACCTGGACGATGGATAGAGTGAACGCACCTACCACCACGGTCAAAGCGGTCACCACCACCACGGCGATCATCGCCACGGCCACGGCCACCGCGGTCATCACGGCGGCTTCCGCCCTTGGCGAGTTCGACGCGCACACTACAAAACAAGCAAAATGTTATGCTCAGTCCACAAGGCACATACAAATAGCAGGAGCAAATGCTTACCGTCCACCGAGGAAGTCGCGGTTGTCCATGCCACGGATGGCATCGTCGGCGTCACGAGGGTCTTCGAAATCCTATGGAGCGACGAAGATGTAGCGAAGAGACGGACAAGAAGAGCGTTGGTGGATCCCGCAGAGACGAAGAGGCAGAGGGTGTGATGCAGGCAGGGACGATAGCAGGGCGAGCGGAGGCAGCCGCGAGGACGACGCAGCGGCACTGATTCTCCCACACTATGTACGCAGATCGGGCGTCGTTCACCCCGAAGAGAAAAACGCACGCGACATCTTCTCACAAGCAATGCAGGTGACGTAGAGCGACCACAGCAAAAGCCTTTCGCGAGCGCGTGACGAGAAGATCCCGCAAACACATGATGCAGATAGCTCGGACGTCACGGTGAACCGGACGAACGCGATTTGCGACCTCAGAATACGCGTGGAGCGAGGAAAGCCAAGGAGGAAGCTCGAAGTGGAGCGAATCTACCCAGACGGGCCGAAGAGGTGGCGAAGGCAAGATGGGGGGAGAAGCAGGAGAAGAAGCATAACCAGGTGGAGATGCCGGTTGCCGTGCGTGCGCGCGTGAAAGAGCGGACGGGCCTCTTCACTCCGCTGCCGTCGTCGCCTGCGGAGAGGAGGAGGAGGAGGGAGCACTCACCACGAACGCGAAGCCGGGCGGGTTGCGCGCGATCCAGACGTTGGAGATGTGGCCGTAGCGGCTGAAGGTGTCCTGCACCTCGCGGGAGGTCGCGTCGCGCGGGAGGCCGCCGATGTAGATGCGAGTGCCCATGTTGCTGGAGGAGGTGACGAGGGGGAGGGCTTGCTTTGTTGGGGGAAAGCAAACTGGATTCTGTCTGCGAAACGAAACACAACGGGCAGTGAGAGAGCACCAACGACAACCGATACTATACGACCATTACAAGATACCTAAAATATAGTCGAGAAAGCAAAGCACTGATCTGTACAGTCTATTTCGTACTGGTTGAATAGATACTAATGTACTGTTTGCGTAAAAATTAAACGTCCTAAATGGGACTGCGTGCAATTCATTTCTGAATCGCGGTGTTTCGAAGATTTCCCTTTGAGTGACAAATCGCGCCAGGGAAACTCAGGGAGGGAAGAAGCATCGCGCCATCGCAACGCGGCGACGTGACGGCGAACCCAGCAACGCCACGGCTCACGTGACGGCACTCGAGCACTCTCGAGAAACCCCCTGCGCCCTCGGCTCTGGACATCCGCCGGAAGGAATCCGAAGTACCTTCGACGATCCAGAAGTCTCCTTTTCTCCTCTTGTGTACATAGCTCGGAGTTTGGGCCATGGCTGGACGACGCACGTCCGTGGGGCGCCCCGACAATGGGCTCGGGCTCATTTGCACGCTCATCGAGCGCGGCGGGCTCGATAGAAAGTCAAAACTTGAGAGCACGGGCCGTCTCTGTCACGTACGTTGGAAGCTGGTACATTTCCTGTTCCTTGTACCGGGAGGTAGTGACGGGGTCTCCGATTTGTCGGGGCGGTTTTTCCTCAGGAGCTCAAGACGGACCCAATGCAACTCGACTCATTCCCGGTCGAGCGCATCATGAAGGCCATGCGCAAGCTCGTGTGCGACCCGGACACGTCGACGCGTGCAGGCGCGCTGCGCGTGATCCGGTACGCGATCTGCAGCAGCAATGGTGTCAAGCAGTTTGCCGAGACGGTGTGTTGCCTTCATATTCAGACCGTCCACAGACGATGACGCTAACTCTTTCCGATGTTATGAAATTTTTGCAGACGCTGTCGGTATTCGTCGTTCGCTCGATGGAGCGTGAGCAGAAGCTTCTCGCCGAGCGCGTGCAAGCTATCAAAGTGATTCGCCGAATCATGGAAATCGACGCATCGCAAATGCCCCGCAGTCTTGTCGCGTCAATCGTCGCGATCGCAAGCCACAAGGATGACAATATGCGACGCGTGTGTCTCGAAACGCTCCGTGAACTGGTGCTCGCAAACGTCGAAGTGGTTGCCTCTGCGAACGGTGTCAAAGTGCTGGTCGATGCCATTCTCGAGCCATCTTTCCAGGACTTAGCCGATTCACTCATCTTGACGCTGCTCATGATACTCAATGAACCGGCGACACGACGATTCATCGAGCCTTTCATGGACACGCAAATCTTGCTGGCACCGTTTACCGACACGGATTTACCGGCTGGGAACGAGCGTAGACAGCGCTGGATGGCAAGCCGAAACGCGATCGTCACGATGATGCGCTCCTGGACGGTACGACCAAATGGCATCGTCACTAGAGGTGATGTGGACGTTGGCTGACCGTTTATGTTGTCTCAGGGTATCGTGGTACTTACATCGAACCCGCAAGGTCTCCAGTCGCTTGTACAGTTGCTCGTGCGTCCGGTGGGTGAAGACGTCCAGAAGGCCGTTCTTTCAACAATATGCGAAATCTTCTACAAGCGTACCCCGTTTGATAAGCCAAGTGGTGACTCAAGTGATATCGTCTCGACAGCAATTCCGATCAGTGTTTCATCGGCCGAGTTCAATCCAGTGACATCGCAGCACAATCTGCTCGACAACTACACTGTCATCATCCTCCTCGCAATGATCCACTGTGGTATTCTCGACGCCCTCATTACGCTCGGCACAAGCACCAACCGCTCTCTCGCTGAACCAGCCATCGATTTACTGTCGGATATTTTGCGCATGTCGTCTCGTTTGCTTCCTGATCAACACTGTGCACAGCTACTGGCGCTACCTCGACTTGTGTCGGCAACATCTGTGACAACGACGACCACGCAAACTCTCGGAGACCACGTCAAGAGTCTGCTGGAGCGTCTCCAGCGTGAGAAGTCTATCCGCGCGAGCGAAATGCTGGCAGAGCTGGCGAGTGCCGTGGGTGCAAGCTCTGGTAGTATTGCAGCCCAGGGTGTTTCACTGGTATCATATGGAGGAAGCGGTGTGAACGGTGTACAACTGGCGTCGGAATTGCTCCGTGATACGAATCGGCCGTCGCCGCTACTCTTGAACCGATCTGGTGCTCTGACGAACTTTTCGTCAAACACACTCAAGAAGGGTCCCCTGCGGGAGAACGTGACCTCGCGCGAGCTCATGATCCAAACGCTCAAGTTGTCCATGGACGCACAGATGGATGATGGCACGTTCAAAGATATGCTCAACAATCGGTCTCGCGTGTTGTTAGACAAGAACTGGACCAAGTGGAACTGGGACATCATTTCCGAGTTGCTGGAAGGCCCATTGACGAACCCTCAACGTCTTTCTGAGGCCATGAAGACCAAGTTCTTCAAGCGTCTCTCGGGCTTCTTCCGATGCGACCCCGGCAACAAAGGTTACTTTTCACAGTTGGCGTGGATTCCGGACTTCGTGCCATTCCTTCGACCAGCATGTCAGATGTACACGCTTTTGTTGAACCATCCGGAAGGTTTGCTATTCCTCAAGACGGACCGAAGAGGACAACTCTTGACTGAAATTTCTGCGGCGCTCGAGTTAGAAGCGCGCCCTGAAGCTGCAATCGTGGAGTCACACATCGGTGCACTGAAAGCTCGCATGTTCTCTCCCGAGTACTGCTCGCGTCGAATGTTGCGTGAGTACTTCACTCTCCTTGGTCTCATGAGCTCAAGCAAGGAAGGCTTGAAGATGATGGAGCAGTCGAATTTGTTCCAGCGGTTGTACGTGATGGGCACAACAAAGGGCCATGATTTCTTGTGTCGATTGATCCTCGCCAACCTGGACTACTCCGTTGACGGCAGTTCGAGAAAACTTTTGCAATCGTGGATGCTAGAAGGTTCCAAGCCATTGCGCCTCTACGCGACGTGTCTTCTTCGTGCTCTTCTTCGTTCTGAGGTGGCGGATTTCGCGAAGTGGGGTATTGACGCATTGGTGACTCAGCTAACCCAAGAAGAGGAAGTGGCGAAGGCCGCACTAAGTGTGCTTGAGGAGGCTGCCGAAACCGAAGAGTGCTTGCAGGCGATGATCTTGAAGCGACCTACAAGGCTGATCCAGCTGAGGGACAAGCGCGCTGAATCTCTGCTGCTTAAGTTCTTGTCGCAACCGGAGGGCCTAACGTTCCTCAAAGAGTGCGGCGACTGGATCCCACAAATGCTCCTGGCTTGGCGTCGCGAGAAGTTCATCTCGTACGTGAACTCTGTCGAGAATGCACTCTTCCGTGGCCTCAACCGTGATGTTTGCGGCCGGGAACGGAGTCTTTCAACTTCAACTGCGAATAAACCGTGCCGACCGACTCCGATCCCGGTCCATGTGCCAGTCAAGCGTGGAAGCAACTAC
Organism: Pythium rhizo-oryzae; assembly: GCA_027475725.1. Lineage (NCBI taxonomy): Eukaryota > Oomycota > Peronosporomycetes > Pythiales > Pythiaceae > Pythium > Pythium rhizo-oryzae. Next base: position 92,577 of record JAMFLL010000006.1, read on the forward strand.
AAGGCCAGCAACCAGCGATCACTATGGGGACTCGACTGGCTCTATCGCATGCCATGGAACATGGAGGTCAAGATCGTCGGCCCCCCTGGGAGTGGACCGCCTTCAAACCTGACTCTCGAGACGTACATTGATGGATCTATCCGCGACGAGGAAGACACTCCTCTCGATGAAGACGATTTGCGTATGAACTCGATCCGTGTGAAGGGTATCGTAGTTGACGCCCGCAATATGCCCCAACCAGTCATCGTCAACTCTCAGCAGACACTCCAAGCGTGCTTGTTCCTTGGTACCCAGCCGGTCGACCGTAGAGGCTTCACAAAACCGCCGCCTCAGAGCAATGGTGGTTTCGTCTTGTCTTCGAATCTGACGTCAGATACGCAACTCAAAGCTGCACGTACACGCACGCAGTCTGCTGCGGGTGGTGAGCGACTTTCGGAGACGTTTGCTAGTGCATTGGACTACCAGAACGATGCTTCGATTCCTCAACCTGAAGCCGCGTCCGACGAAAACAAGGACTGGAGTGTTTGCTCACCGGATCAACGTACGCCGCAGAATCTCACGTCGCCGGAGACCTCTCTTTGTGGCACCAACGAGCGCGCAGTCTGGAACTTCCGGGTTGAAATGGACCAGGCGTCTGGTGGTGTAAAGCGCTTGATGCTCAAGTCTGTCGAGTTCACCCTACAGCTCCTGCCACTCCGACCGCGGACCGTTCCTCTTCCACCACACTTGTATGGCGAGCTCGCCAAGACTAGTCAAGGTTGCCAAATCCTGCTCGATTCCGGTCACATCCCAGAATTTATTTCGTGTCTTCGTGATGCGGCCAGCGTGCCTCTTGAGAAGCGAGCTGCGCTCTGGGCACTGGGGCACGTTGCGGCAACTTCAAGAGGCTACGATCTGATTTATCACTACGCCCACGATGTGCTTGATCTCATCGTGAAGTTAGCGACCGATTCGCCCATTGTCTCGATCCGAGGCACATGTTTCTTCGTTCTTGGCCTAATTGCCCGATCCTCGGCTGGTCGTCGCAATTTGTCGCGCCTCGGTTGGGACACTGCTCGTGATACCCAGTGCTCCATTTCAGTGCCCCAGAACTGCAATTCGCTCTTTGTTTGGCCCGAACCCCCTCAAAACGGTGCCTCCAGTGCAATCTGCAATGTCACTCATCCACCGTCATCCCACCTGCAGGTGCTCTTGAGCAAAGTACCGCCAGACTGGAAAGACGTGCTGCGGTTGGTGGCGGATCTGAGTAACCACATCACTCAAAAGGAAGCCCACGCCTCGCTGAACAAACTGCGAGCATCTAAGTCAACGCTCTTCGAAGAACCCATGCTGCTGCTGTATGTCCACGCACTACTGGAGCGATACAACTACCGACTTGCGTTGCGACAGTTCGTACTCAACTCGTTTGATCGCGCAGCGCTAACGGATGAAGTGCTCGATTCGCTCCATGACGAAGGCGGCTACAAGACAAATTCGGGTATCAAAGTACCGCACCCTCGAGACGTCTTGCGCCGTCGCTCGTCCCCAACCATCCCTTCGTTCACGGCATCGGTACAGTCCCTTAATGCCGCGATCCAAGGCAACTCCCGCATGTCTTCAACAAACGGAATGGGACTCTCGCGTGCTTCTGCCGTTCTTGGTGGAGGAGAAATGCGTGCCACAGTGCGCATGACGTCGACGATGCCCGCGGCTGCGGATCCTGTTGATAGACTGGTGCTGCTGAAGCGTAACCGTAAGCGCAGTGCCAACTCCGAGAAGACTATCGTGGTGGGCGCGCCAGAGGCGGTGGTATAACTTTCGACTCGCTGAACCCTCTTCACAAAACGAGTCTTTGTGGTGTTATGAACAAGACGCGATAGAGGAAACGGAATAGCGAGATCTGGAATGGTGAGGTGAGAGACTAGATAACGTAAATGTGAGTTTTGTGTGAGGTCTATGATTGAGTGTTGTACGTTAGCCGAGGAATGCTCGTAGGGTCTCTATCGGCAGAACGGCGACGCTCAGTTCTCCATCGACGGCTTCGAAGTTCGTCGGTGAGGCGAGCTAGAGCGCGACGCGGGCTTGCCTCCCGTGTGGTGACTCTTGGTTCTTCTCTTGGGCGCGCCACTGGTCGGTCGCTTGTGGTACGAGGACGGCGTGGAAGGCGAGTCCGAGGCCGTGGGAGCGTCCTGGCCGGCGGCCGGAGGAGCGAGCAGCGCCTTGCGGGACATCTTGCCCGAGACACCCTCCTGAATGCACGCAAACTCCATCACCTGGCCGACCTTGATCACGTCGTGGATGTTCTCCACGCGCGTGGGGGCGAGCTCGGTGATGTGGACGAAACCGCGGTTCTTGGTCGGCGCCGTGGACTCGAGGATCGCGCCAAAGTCCATGACTTCGGCGACGCGCATCTCGTACTTCTCGCCGACCTTGTAGAAGGAGGTACCCGAGGCGGTCTGCTCCAGCACAATGGCCTTGGCCGTCTCGAGCGCGTCCGAGGGGCCGACCAGGTGGATTTCGCCCGTGCGGCGGTCGATGCTCACATTGCAGCCAGTCGCGGCCTCGATCTCACGCACGTTCGAGCCGCCCGTGCCAATCAGCGCGCCGATCGAGCCCGTCGGGATAAAGAACTTGACGCCGACGTTAATACCGCCGCCGGCCGAGGACTTGAGTTGCGTGCGCGGCTCCGGCAGCACCGAGGTCATGCGCTTAAGGATGTAACTGCGCGCCTTCTTGGCGTGCTGGATGCCCTGGCACAGAATCTCCAGGGGCACACCGGGGAGCTTGACGTCGAGCTGGATCGCCGTGATGCCCGTCTCCGTGCCGGCGACCTTGAAGTCCATGTCGCCGTAGTGGTCCTCGGTGCCGAGAATGTCGGTGATGAGGCGGTAGTTGTTGATGGGCTTGTTGCCGTCAAACGGGTCGCCCTCAGTCACGAGGCCGATCGAGATGCCGGCGACAGGCGCCTTGATGGGCACGCCGGCGTCCATGAGCGCCATGGTCACGCCGCACACCGTGGCCATGGACGACGAGCCGTCCGAGCCCATGGTCTCCGACGTCATGCGCACCGTGTACGGGAACGCGTCGGTGGACGGGATCACCGGAACGAGGGCCTTCTCGGCGAGCGCGCCGTGGCCGACCATGCGGCGGTTCACGCCGCCCATGCGGCCCGTCTCGTTCACGCAGTACGGTGGGAACTCGTAGTGGAGGATCGCGTGCTTGTACTCGGGCTCCTGCGTCGGATCCTGGTGGGCCGTGCGCAGGCGCATGCCGCGGTCCAGCGGGCCCAGCGTGACCGAGCACAGCGCCTGCGTGTCGCCGCGCGTGAACACGGACGAGCCGTGCGCCATGGGCAGCACGTCCGTCTCGATCGAGAGCCCGCGGATCGAGTTGGTCGAACGCCCGTCGTAGCGGCAGTTGCGGTCGCCCGTGAGGATCTTGTCGCGCAGCGCCGCCTGGACCGTGTCGTGGGCCGCGAGCTGCAGCACGTTCTCGTCCGCGTCGGCGCGGCCGTCGAACGCAGCGCGGAGCCCCGCGAGCAGCGCGTCGTACGTCTCGCGCTCGCCCTGCTGGCGCTCGGCCTTGGTGTACCGGGGCGTGGCGAAGAGCTGCTCCAGCACGGGCGCGCCGATCTCCTGCGCCTTGGCCAGCACATCCGCGGGCACGACCGTGCGCACGTACTGGCGCTTGGGCTTACCGTGCTGCTGCACGAGCTGCTTCTGCTCGGCGATGAGCGGCAGCACGGCGTCGTGCGCGAAGCGCAGCGCCTCGGCCATGCGGTCCTCCGAGATTTCGTGGCCGTCGGCCTCGATCATCAGCACGCGCGCCTCGTTGGCCGCGTACACAATGTCGAGCGTCGCGACGTCGCGCTGCGCCTTGGTCGGGTGCGCCACGAGCTGGCCGTCGATCTCGACCACGCGCACGCAGCCCACGGGCCCGTTCCACGGGATGTCGGACACGGCGAGCGCGGCCGAGGTGCTGTTCACGGCGAGCACGAGCGGGTCGTTGGCCGGGTCCAGGCTGTGGACCGTCGCGATGATCTGCGTGTCGTCCACGTAGTCGCGCGGGAAGAGCGGGCGCACCACGCGGTCGATGATGCGCGACTGGAGGATCTCGTCGTCCGTGTTGGTCATCTCGCTGCGGCGCTGCGTGTCCGGGATGAGCCCCGCGGCGTGGTACTTGATGCGGTAGTCCACCATGAGCGGCAAAAAGTCCTTGCGGCGCGCGGTCGGCGACGACGCCATGCTCACGGCCGTCGTGAGCACCATGGTCTTGCCGCGCGCGCTCATGATCGCGCCATCCGCGAGCTTGGCGTACTTGCCGACCGAGTAGTGGATCGCGTCCGTGCTGCCCACGAGCGGCTGCGGCTCGGGTGTGGCCGCCTCGACGACGACCGCGGCCGGCGCGTCGCCGGCGACCACCGCGGCGTCCACAGCAGCGGACGGCTGCGTCTGCGGCTGCGGTGGCGCGGGCTTGTCGGCGTCCTTCTTGTCGCCGAAGAGCAGGTCCTTGAGCCCGAAGAACGAGCGCGTCTGGAGCGGCGGCGCCGCGCGGAGCCCCACGCGCGCCGCGCGGCCGGCGACCACGCGGTGCGCGGCCGGGGAGGTGGAGGCCGCGGCGGTCGCGGCGACGCGCGCGGGCAGGCGGCGGCCGGCGGTCCACATGGAGAGACCCGACGGAGCTGGGGACGACGCGGACGCTGGATGATGCGGCCGCGGACGACTTCGATGTGGCCGCAAGACCCGCCGTTGGCTGCGGTCGTTTCCAGCGAGCGGCGGAATACCGGTATCGCACCGGTTTCCTGCGACAGCCACCCCACGAAAACAACGCGGAGCGTTGGATACGGCTTTCGCCGTATCGGAGGCACGTATATAGATTAATATCCGTATGTACGGGGAAACGGTCTACTTTCGTAATTCGAAGCCAACAGTAGTTCGTGGCTGGCTGGCCCGTGGGGCTCCAAAGCGCCCTGCGGACGCGGACGAGCGGATCACAACGCGCCACTAGGAACGAACTGCCCGCCACCATGTCGCTCCACCGCCTCGTCAAGGGCGTCAGCGCGCTGAGCCTCTCGGCCGCGGCGCCGCGCTCGTGCCTCGTGCGCGCGGCCTCCACGCAGGCCGCCGCGGAGAGCACGCCCGTGAACCTCATCCTTGCCGAGGAGAAGGAGGTGCGTGCGCCGCGCGTCGTGTACACCGCCGAGCAAGGTGCGTCCATTGTGTTTGCCAGCGCGAAGAGTCGCTGGATGATAGACGTCTAACTGTGGATGTTTGTCTTTGCTTTGGCCTATCCAGCCGAGTACCTGCCGTCGGGCGACGTGCAGGTCAAGGTGCTGGCGTTCAAGGACCTGAGCGAGGTCGGCGCGCCGCTGACGCTGGACGGCGCTGTGTTCGCGGCGCCCGCGCGCGTCGACATCCTGCACCGTGTCGTGCGCTGGCAGCTTGCGGCGCGCCGCTCGGGCAACCACAAATCCAAGTCGCGCACCGAGACCAGCGGCTCGACGCGCAAGCCTTGGAAGCAGAAGGGCTCGGGCCGCGCGCGTGTGGGCGACATCCGCGCGCCGCAGTGGCGCGGCGGTTACGCCGTCCACGGCCCGGTCGTGCGCGACCACTCGTACAGCCTGCCCAAGAAGGTCCGCGCCATGGGCATCCGTGTTGCTCTCTCGACCAAGCTGCGCGAGGGCAAGCTCGCGATCGTCGACACGCTCGACGCCGAGGTTCGTCGTCACTGGTTCTTCAATTCAGATTTGTGGTGCAGAGAATAGAGACTCACGAACATGATGTTTTGGGTGCGCAGGTGAACAAGACCAAGGCCATGAAGGAGCTGCTCGAGACGCGCGGCTGGGACCACGCGCTCTTCGTGGACGGCGCCGAAGTGTCGACCAACTTCCTGCTCACCACGCGCAACCTGCCGTACGTGGACACGCTGCCGCAGCACAAGATCAACGTCTACTCGATTCTGCAGAAGGACCTGCTGGTCATCACGGCCGACGCGGTCAAGTACTTAGAGAACCGCCTCCACGTCGACTAAGCTGGACCCTGACAGCTTGCAGCGGCAGCGGCAGCATCAGACTGTAGGCTTTGAGAAGAAGAAAAGCACCGGAAGAAAATGGAAAACGAGAGAAGAAAAAGCGCGCGAGCGAAGTCTTCGCGTCTTCCTTTTCTCTTCGGCTGTATTTGTAGAGTGGACGCATTCGTCACAACATACGCCTGCTAAGATCGGCATACTTTAGATAGAGGGAGCGGCACTTAGATCCACATTCGCGGACGCCTCGGGGGGCGTGACGGTCGCGAGTAATCGCTTCTCCACCGGCGCCGGTGTCGTTAACTCCACGACTTCGGCGTCCACCGTCTCCACCGAGTGGATCTGTCCCAAAAAGCCTTTAGCCGCCTCGAGCTCCGCGAGCAGTACGTCGCGCTGCTTGACCATGGCGGTCACGACCTCTTCGCGCTTCGCTTGGTACTTCTCGCCGTTCGCGAGGATCTTGCGAAGTGCGTGCTTGGTGCGGCGGCTCTCCTGCTTGATCACAGCGACGTCGCCGGCGCCAGCGCTGAGATCGCCGCCCAGCTCACCGACCGCCATGCGCTCCAAGTGCCACACATTCAGGTCGTTCACGCGCTTACTGGGCGCGCTGAGATCCAGGATCTCGCGCAGGTTGTCGTCGTTCTTGCGTTGCTTTAGGGTGTACGTGTGTGAGTGATCTGTTCAAGTCAACACGAAGAGATCCAAAGTCGGTCCTCAATGCGGACCCACCTCGTAAACGTTCACGAGCTCGCGCCACTTGCCGTCGAGATCGTTCCGCGTGTAGAGGTCGCTCAGTGAGCAGAGCAGCGCCGCCGCGGGTGCGCGCCTGGGCGCCGACGCCCCGGCCACGCCGTCGATCGACGCCAGCGACGTCTTCATCATGGTGATCCGTGGTTTCTTCGAGGCGCTGCTCGAAAAATTCTCATAAAGTGATGGTCGTATCATGTTTGACATCGTTTGGATATTTTCAAAAGTAGACATGTGCCAGTCGCACGGGACAGACTCCCTCGTCCGCCAAACACCGCGTCCCGTATTGGAGCTGTCTAATTCGGGATATTCGGGACACGCCATTGACTGGTGTTGGCTGGCGGGCGGCGCGCCCGCTCCATTATGGTCGGCACGGCGCTCGCCAAGCGTACTTCTCCAATCTCTCTTTCGAAGAAGCTCTAGACAAAATGGTGCGCGGTTAGACCGGACGGGTGCGGCGCTGCGGCGGCGAGGGCGCGCAAGCGACTAACCTCTAGTCACTATGTACAGGCTGACAAGAGCAACAACGTGATGCGCGACATCAAGGTCGACAAGCTGGTGATCAACTGCTGCGTCGGCGAGTCCGGCGATAAGTTGACCCGCGCGGCCCGTGTGCTGGAGCAGCTGACTGGCCAGAAGCCGGTGTACTCGAAGGGTAAGCTTTGAGTTGTTCTCCGCTCCGCCTGCACCTCTCACGAGGGAGGGAGGAGAGCGAGACGCCAAAGGAAAGACCGCCCTAACGGGCGACTTACCCGGGCCACCAACCCCCCAACAACACCCGACTGCGTCGATGCGTCACGCGGAGACCAGCGGATGCGGCCACTCCACCAGAGGAGGATAGCGCAGAAGTCACCGAAGTGGCCGGCGTGTGGAAACACGTGCCGGCCACACGCGTGTGGACGACGCGGCGTCCTCTTCCAGTGTGTTGTGGCCGGGTGTGCTTTATAATCGCGACCTTTCTGGGTGGCAGCGCCTCCGGGCGCTGGGCATCCCCGATTGCGTACGCCTTATGAGTTACAACCGCACTTGGACACACGCCGCCTCCCCTTCCATCGCCTGGAGAGACCGAGAGACAGACATCGACAACCCTCAGCCGCGCCCCCCGCAGTGATTTGTTCTCGCCCAACAAAGCAACGTGTTCTTGGTGGAAAGATCGCCGCGGTCTCCGCGCGATCGACTCGTAAATCCCAAAACCGCGCGCGCACGAGCTGTCTTCTCACGCCGGTGTGTGGCCCGTGCCCCAAAGTGTGTTGGACGTTGGCCCGGATGGATTTATGTCTTTCCTGGTGGACCTCTCCTCCTCCTCCTTCGTGGAGGCAGGCTCGACTCGGTACAGTATGGAACGAAAGGCACTGACGCTGGTTGACGTTGTTTACAGCCCGCTACACGGTCCGTACCTTCGGTATCCGTCGTAACGAGAAGATCTCGTGCCACGTGACCGTCCGCGGCGAGCTCGCCAACGAGATCCTTGACCGTGGCCTCAAGGTCAAGGAGTACGAGCTCCAGAAGCGCAACTTCTCGGACACCGGCAACTTCGGTTTCGGCATCCAGGAGCACATCGACTTGGGCATCAAGTACGACCCGTCGACCGGCATTTACGGTATGGACTTCTTCGTCGTGCTCACGCGCCCGGGTGCCCGTGTCGCGCGCCGCAAGATGCGCCAGAACCGCGTCGGTGCCCCGCACCGTCTCCGCAAGGAGGACGCCATCAAGTGGTTCCAGACCAAGTACGAGGGTATCGTGCTCGACAACTAAGTCCTTTCTTCCTAGTTGCCGTCTCGTTGGGCCTCGGCCTCGCAAAGTAACGTTGGAGAAATACGAAAGCTTTCTTGCTTAGCCATCCACGCCGCTGTGTGTACGAACGTATTGTCTTGTGTGAGTGGTTCACCTCTTGGGTCTTAGGCACCCTTAACTACGACCTCTACTGTAGGAGCCCGCGACCCGGTTCAAGATCCGATTACTGCTTCTCGAGCTTCCACTGGAGCGTTTCGACGGCCTTGAGCGGCACCAGGCTGCCCGACTCGAACGGGAAGCTCGCGGGCACCTGCCACTCCTCGCGCTTGAGCACGGTCTCCCCTTCGTTGCGCGGCAGCCCGTAAAAGTCGGCGCCGTTCTCGCACGCGAAAGCCTGGAAGAGCGTGAGCTTGTCGAGACCTTCGAACGCCTCGAGGTACAGCTCGAGCGCGGCGTGGGCCGAGTAGATGCCGGCGCAGCCGCACGACGCCTCCTTCTTGGCCTGCTGGTGCGGCGCGCTGTCCGTGCCCAGGAAGAATTTCTTAGAGCCGCTCGCGACCGCGCGCAGCAGCGCCTGGCGGTGCTTCTCGCGCTTGAGCACGGGCAGGCAGTACTTGTGCGGGCGCAGACCGCCCTGGAAGATCGCTGTCCATCACGCAAGCATCAGTAGTCAGTATTAGATGCCCCCCGTCGCGGCCAGACCAAGCGCATGGGACTCGACGGTACCATTGCGGTTGTAGAGCAGGTGCTGCGGCGTGATGGTCGCGGCGATGTTGGCGGGCGCCTGCGCGACGAACAGCGCGGCCTCCTCGGTCGTGATGTGCTCCATGACAATCTTGAGCTGCGGGAACTTGGCGACCAGCGGCTTGAGCGTGCGCTCGATGAACTCGGCCTCGCGGTCGAAGATGTCGACGCTCGCGTCGGTCACCTCGCCGTGGACGAGCAGCGGCATGCCGACCTCGCTCATGGCCGCGAGCGCGCCTGAGACCTTGTCAAAGTCGGTCACGCCCGAGTCCGAGTTGGTCGTGGCGCCCGCCGGGTACAGCTTGACCGCAAACACCTTGCCCGAGGCAGCGGCCGCGCGGATCTCGTCAGCCGAGGTCTTGTCCGTCATGTAGAGCGTCATGAGCGGCGTGAAGCGGCCCGCCTGGTCCGCGGGCACGTGCGCGAGGATGCGGTCGCGGTACGCGAGCGCCTGCGCCGTGGTGGTCACCGGCGGCACAAGGTTCGGCATCACGATGCAGCGCGCGAACTGGCGCGCGACGTGCGGCACCGTGAGCGCGAGCGCGTCGCCGTCGCGCAGGTGGTGGTGGAAGTCGTCCGGGCGGCCCTGGAGGCGCAGCTCCTGGAGCGGCGGCGTGGCAGCGGCCATGGCAGCGGTGCGGTTCTGGATGTGGTTCTGGATGAGGAGGGAGCTCGCTGGACGGCACAGGATCCGGAGAGCACCGAGGGCCATTCCCTGGATAGATCCGTGGCGGCGAAACGACAAGTGGGGGTGATGCCGCTGTGGGGTCGGTGGTGCCGCACACGTCTAAAACGTACCCGAGGGGTACACGTACCGCACGTGTGTACCCTTTATGTCCAGGGGGTACGCTTGGCCCATCTGTACGTAACCCACCCAATGTACTGAGACTGGAGGGAAGGACAGTGATCGGATGTGGCCTGCCGTTCACACCGCCACCCGTACTGCTTGAGTTGGGTCTGTGTTGCATCTCGGTTGCGAAGGACCGCCATCGCGCAAGGATTGTATTGGTGTATCAGGTCTTCTGGGTGTACATGGCCCACGTTCAGTTCGGTCGTCCTACCAGGCCGACTTTGGTGACAAATATGACAGCACCGAGCCGGCCGCTGTCCGCTGCGGACGTGCCCTAGGTACAGCCTGCAATATCGTGGCGGTGGCGCGCTGGTAGTGTATGCAGCTCACGATATTGGAAGTTTCACGTTCGTGCGGCGCCGATCACCATGGTAGTTTCCGTGGCGCTAGAACTCGCGACATCGCTTTTCACGCCTTCAAACCTTCAACAAGGGTTTCGCGTTCGTGGTGCCATTCTTAATGACACTCCACCGCGTACACCTTCCATGGCGTTCTGAGCGCTTCTCCGCGGTCTTGTCAGGCATGTAGGGGGCGGCTGGTGTGCCGACTCGGGCGATCTCATCTCAGTATCGAGAAAAGCAGGGTATACTTTGTGCTAGACGCTTCGGTGTCGTACTCTGTGAGGATCCGCTCGTGCCTCCACGCTGGCATCATATTCCACAGGTGTGCGCTATGATTAGACATCGTGTTCGTGCCTGCTCGCTGCCAATATTAGACAGACCGTGTGGAGGTTCTGCACACGCTGCGATCCTCCTCGTTACGCATCGCGTATTTGGTCCTGACGGCTTTCTTTCGTGGCGCGAAACGTCGCTACGTTCTGCTGAGTGGTTGTGTCTATGCACCCACGAAGATACGCGAGCTGCAGTGCCGTTAGATCAGCGCGCGACCGGATAGCTGCATGTCTATCGCACCATGCCACTTCGCGACCTGAGCGCTTCCTCACACTACAGTGTAGCGAGCCTGTCAGGGTCTCCGCTGCCTCCGCACAGCTATGCCAAGTTCCTGTAGGTCCTTAGTGTGAACTGACGCATGCCTTTTCTCCATTCACTTATCAAACGACGAGCTCACTCGCCGACCCGCTGGCATTCGTTCGTCACCCGAGCTGAGTTGAACAATGGGTGCGTGTGGCAGCACCAGCGCCCACGGCATTTTCCCCTTCGGCGGGCCAGCGACTCGCCTTACAAAGGAGCAGATCCTCGCTGTCGACACGTACCTCCCCGACTTCCGCATTTACGAGGTCTCCACCGACACGCACCGCCAGATCGCTGCGACCCATTGGAACACCGTCTTCCGCGAAGTGCCGTCAAGTCGGTCAACACGCTCGAGCCAGAGTAGCACAGTGAGCACCGGCCGCCAGCGGTCGGCCGCACCCAAGACACAAAGCGACTCGCGCATCGGCGCGCTCTACGACGCGTTCTACCAGTACCTCGACAAGCACTCGCCAGAGCTCAAGCCCGTCTTCCGCTCCTCCATGCACGTGCGCAGCAAAGTGCTCGTCCACATCAGCGCCGGCATGCGCGCGATTCTCTCGAGCGAGCACGTGATGGAGAAGACGCTGGCGCTGACGCAGACGCACTTGCGTTTTGGAGTCAAACTCGAGTTCTTCAACCCGCTGGGCAACGCGCTGCTCCACGCGATGCGCGTGGCGTCCGAGGACGCGTGGACACCAGAGATTGAGGACGCATGGCGTCGGTTGTTCACGCACTGCAGCGCGATCCTGCTGGTGCACCACAAGCGTGCGTTGGATCGTAAGGCGCAGGCGAAGCAGGTCGAGTCGAACCAGACGCAAGAGGGCTTGGGATCGACAGTCGCTGCAGCGCCCGCGCCCATGGTGCACGACATTGGCCCGGAGATCCAGGACCTCAACTCGCCGAAGTAAACGACGTAGGGGGAGGTATTCATGAGTAAAAAGCGAGAGAAAGTGACTGGAAGGTACAAACAGAAATACACTACAGCCCCACACACTTGCGTGACAACATGACTACGCATTGAGGAGCCCCTCCGTGGTGGAAGCTGCCGGAGGGCTGGTATCTCGCATGTCGTTTGGCTCGATGTGGATAAACCGCTTCACGGGGCTCGTAGCGAAATGGAAGATGGTCGTGAGCACGCCACGGTCAACCAATCGACCGAGCGCCGACCGTCCACGGTGTCTTTCGTGGGCAGCCACGACGCTCAGAAAGGCGGCGGCGCACGTCGCACGGAGTGGTTCTTGGGCAAAGAGGTATTTGTCGTGCGTGAACTGCAGCTGTGTCAACGCCTGAGGCGTCCACTGGAGGCTGGTGCTGTATGGGATCGTCGTTCCATACCCGCGCACGAATTCGGCCCCGGCATGCCGCCAGTGGAGATACCGGAGCCTGGGGACGTGACACAAAAGCTGCTCCAGCGCGGCTCGGCTCGGCTGGAGCTGATCGACGCGCGTTTCAGAGACACGAACACGAAGCGCGCGTAGATCCCGCAGCGATGTGCGGATGTGGTCGAGCGTGGGCAACTCGACGTGAGTGCGGTTATACTTCACGCGGAACTCGAGCTCCTCTAGCCGCGCAATCGTGCTGCGTGGCGCACTCCAGAGCTCGCCCGTGTGGCTCACCACGAGGATCTTGAGCGACGCGCACTCGTGAAGCAGTGTTTCGAGCGTGATGGCTGCCATGTCGTCGTACGAGCTGACATCGAGGTACGTGAGCGTTGCACCAAGCGCTGGTACTAGGTGGAGAAGCACCTCCGGCGGATCGTCCGTGCGACCAGACGCCGGGTTGTAGTTCCGGTGGAGCTGCAGGCCCGTCAAACTCTGCCTTGATGGGGCGTGCGTGCGCGCGTCCTCAACCTCATTCTGCCGCACCCAGCCAAGGCCATACGCTGGGACCATCACAGCAACCCAATCGCCCCACGTCGCCCGGTCGAGCGACGAGATGCCGCACAAGTCGACAGTGCCTCCCGTCAGCGGAGAGATGAAGAGCACTTCGCTCGCAGGGTTTGGTTGCGACTGGACGACAGTGCCGCCCGGGAGCTGCGCGCTGCAGTACGCGTCGCAGTCGGGTGACGTGCCGTTCAGGAGAGCGAGCAGGTTGTTGCCTCTGCGCATGGCCGCCATCACCATCGCGCTGTGCTCTGAAAGCAGGACTGTCTTGAGGTCGAGGTGCCGCCAAGAGGAGGTCTCAGCCCGCGGGTGGAAGATCGCGTAGGCGAGCCACGGCAGGTCGGCTTCCTCAAACGACCCACCGCGATCGAGACACTCAGTACTGAACTCGAGCGTATGGATCGATCTCGCGAACGGCAGTGCCGACATGATCGCGTGGAACACGGCGTTGCTGACGTAGTGACGAGGGAACCTGAAGGAAGTGAGCTTGGCTCGCACGCCGTGCCCATCGAGACGCAGGAACGATGCGAGCCACGTCGCTCGGTCCGCCGGAGCCAAACGGTCAAGTAGCGGCGTGAATTGGAAGTTGCGAATCGAGAAGGAGTTGTCCCGCGTCAGGTTGAGGAAGTCGTGGATGCCCTCGATGCTGCTGAGCTGAACGCTGTCCCGGAACTGGAGATGGCTGATGCGGAACGTGGGTTGGCAGTGTCTGCCACTGGTCAGAGCGACTGGCGCCTCCTCACCGACGCACTTGTCGGCGCTGTTGACGAGCGCGGTGATCTTGCGATCCTGGTGTTTTCCAAAGTAGCCGTGCGTCCGCATACACACGTCGACTATCGGTATCTGCCCTGTTGTTTGGTACGGCGCCAGTGTCGCCAGTAGCATCTCCATCTTGGCGCGGACCTCAAGGGAGAGATTCGGACCGTTACGCGTGAACAACTCGGAAAACTCACCCTCCAGCGTGTACGGTGTCTCCACCAGGAACCGCGGAAACGTGATCCCGTCTCGGTCAAAGAACCCGACCGCGTCGGTAAGTGATTTAGGTAGATCACGGTTGCGGCCGAAGTGACACCCACGACGCGGCCGTGGCGGCTCCTTGGGTTTGTCCTGGAGTTCACTGATCACGCGCTTCCAGAATACGCCGTTTTCTGCCCCGCTGTACCCTGTACACGTGGCCAACGCTGTCCACGTGAGCATCAGCGCGCGCATGATCGACACAGCGTCGAGGTGGAACTGGTCACTGACATTGTCTTTCGCGAGGGAAAGTGGTAGGGGCTTGTCGATGCGTACCCACGCGTAGCTCTCGAGGATCGAGTCGACGGGTCCGTCGCGGTCGACGACGAGTCGCACTTTGCCCTGGAGTTGCGGCTGCCACGCCATGGCGATGTCCCACGCGACCTGCTCGCTGAGCCTGGGAGGCGGTAGGTTCATCGCAGCGTCCGACTTGGTCTCCATTAATTGAATGCGTGAAGCGTCTCTGTGGCTAGGCGCTGGGTGTGGTGTGAGAGCCGAGACGGTGTATACCGGAGACCTTTGTTTGGTCGGGCGCGCGTTGCGAAATGAGCTCATTTGGCCACGAGGGCTCCGCTCCTCGCCGGACGCCAAATCACTTTTTTATCAGCTCCCCGGATGAACCCACTGATATATCCTGCGACATGTGGCAATATCCAGAAGGGTGTAACTGGTGACAACGCGATGGGGTACACAGCAGCGTAACTACCTCACCCGGTATCGAAGCTGACAGCGACCGAATGAGGTGAGTCCGATCGTTCTTGGTGTCCTAGCTCGTGTCTGTGGGGGCAGCTGAGCAACGAACTGCAGGACAGCTTATCGTTGGTTGTGAGGAGGCGATCGCGCCGAAACAGCCGGAGTACTGCTTTACCACCGCGCACGAACGCGTACGTTCCCACAGTACTCTCGCCGAGACGAAGCGCAGACGGTTGTGCAAACGGCGCCTACCAGTGTATGAGGTGCCGAGGGCACCAGTACTCCTGACGCGGCAGCTTGTTCGCTTTCTCGTCACCTCAGTCCTGCAACAGTCCACGAAACGCCTCTGTTGGTGGAGGGCCGCTATATTTTACCTTACTCGAGCTTCCACGGCGTTCTGAGCACTTCTCTACGGTCTTGTCCGGCATGTCAGTGAAGGTCGGCAAGCGCAGTTGGGCAACCCAGTGTGAGCATCGAGAAGTGAAGGGTATCCTTTGTGGCAGCCGCCCATTCGAGCAGCTCAGTCCAAATACGGTCGGACTCTTGACGTCAGCATCACATTCCACAGGTACGCTATGCTTAGACCACGCTTCTTCTGTGCGAGCCCGCCGTCCCCGTCAACAAAGAGCACCCGGTATAGCCGCCTCCACCACACGCGCCGTGATATTTCTTTTCACACCGTGCGTGCCTGGATATCTGGGCCCGCTACTGTATACAGGCAATGGACGTTCTTGTCTCGATTCGATGAGTGCGCAGCAACGCCGTCGCCAAGATACGGCCACGTGGTGCCGCGGGATTAGAACTTACAATCTGGTGGCTATCGCACGATATCCCTTCACGACCTGAGCACTTCCCGACACTCAGACCGATCGCAACTGAGC
The DNA here is from genome assembly GCA_027475725.1 of Pythium rhizo-oryzae. Taxonomy (NCBI): domain Eukaryota; phylum Oomycota; class Peronosporomycetes; order Pythiales; family Pythiaceae; genus Pythium; species Pythium rhizo-oryzae. Next base: position 108,097 of record JAMFLL010000006.1, read on the forward strand.
CCTACCAGGGCCCCCATCACCCTCGCACGGACAGAGAACGAGCCAAATGTGAACTAACGCAAGCCTCTTTCTCTTATACACTTGTCAAACAACGTCCACTCTCCCTGTGCGTCCGTCACCAGAGCCGCGCTGGATGATGGGCGCGTGCGGCAGCACCGGCGGTCGTAGCATCTTCCCCTTCAGCGGCCCAGCGAGTCGTCTTCCGAAGGACCAAACGCGAGTCATCGACAAGTACCTGCCCGACTTCCGCCTCTACGAGGTCTCCACCGACACGCACCGCCAGATCGCTGCTACCCATTGGAATACGGTCTTCACAGAAGGACCATCGAATCGCTCGACACGGCAAAGCAGCACGGTGAGCGCGGGCCGCCAGCGCTCGGCCGCGCCCAAGACACAAGGCGACTCGCGCATCGGCGCGCTCTACGACGCGTTCTACCAGTACCTCGACAAGCACTCGCCAGAGCTCAAGCCCGTCTTCCGCTCCTCCATGCACGTGCGCAGCAAAGTGCTCGTCCACATCAGCGCCGGCATGCGCGCGATTCTCTCGAGCGAGCACGTGATGGAGAAGACGCTGGCGCTGACGCAGACGCACTTGCGTTTTGGAGTCAAACTCGAGTTCTTCAACCCGCTGGGCAACGCGCTGCTCCACGCGATGCGCGTGGCGTCCGAGGACGCGTGGACGCCGGAGATCGAGGATGCGTGGCGTCGGTTGTTCACGCACTGCAGCGCGATCCTGCTGGTGTACCACAAGCGTGCGTTGGATCGTAAGGCGCAGGCGAAGCAGGTCGAGTCGAACCAGACGCAAGAGGGCTTGGGGTCGACAGTTTCTGCGGCGCCCGCACCCGTGGTGCACGACATTGGCCCGGAGATCCAGGACCTAAGGTTGCCTGCGTCGCGCGCTGCGGCCCCATTCACGTGGGCGTCCCCACGATGGGCTTCATAGCAAATACAGACAGAGTGGTGGGCTCAGCGATAACGGTGGGACCATACAGTATACCCACTTCACTATGACTACGGGACGCCCGCCGAGCAGCGCGAGCGACGTTGAAGGTGACCTCAACTTCAAGGATCTCACCTCCGATGCCCTGCCACGACAACACGATCCGGGGTAGATCAACGAAGACAACATGATGGAGAAGGCTGCGCATGGCGCTACCAAGGATCTGTCCTGCCTCTGGAAGACTCGAACGGAGGGAGTCCCGGTACGCGGTTATTAGGTACAGTCCCCACGCCCACTGAAATAACTCGCTACCCTCCTCACAGTCTCAGGTCCGGATATGGGTACACGTTCTGGGAATCGTGCGCGTGGAAGGAACCCACGGGGACCACGAACCGCAGCGGCGAGAACTCACCCGAACACCACGGCCATACAGCACAGAGATGGTATTGAAGGTCGGACGGTGCGCTCAGGCACCGCCGCCATACAGATAGTACATTGAGGCATAATAATGAATCGTGGTCGAGGCGTACTGGGGATGGTGGGTGAGTAGAGGCGGCTGGGAGGAGCTATCAGACGAACTGCGCGAGGTTGGCGGCGGGCGCGGCCGCGTGGATGAGCACGGGCCAGCAGTGCGCCACGGGCACTGCCATGGGCACTGGCACTGGCGCTGGCAGCGGCAACGGCAACGGCGCGGGGATGTCCACTGTGTCGAAGAGGCATGCCATGAGGATCTCGATCTCGATGGGCTGCCAGTGTGTGAGCAGGTCCGGCTGCTTGGCCTCGAGCGCCTTGGGCTCGGGCAGCGGCAGTGCCAGTGGCAGTGCCAATGGCAGCGCCAGCGGCTCCGGGAACGCGCGGTTCCAGAGCGTGGGCTTGGGCGCGTGGCGCTGCGGGAACCGCAGCGCGGCCTTGCGGCGCCGCTCGAGCCGCCGCTGGTTCTCGTTGGCGCGGATGCGGTGGTACTCGCACATGGTGTGGAGCTCGCCGTTCTTCTTCTTGGCGCGGCGGTTCGTGCACTTCTTGCTCGGGTACAGGCACACCTCGTCGTCCGCCACTTTGACGGGCTTGGGTGGCAGCGTGGCAGCGCCACTGGCAGTGCCAGTGGCAGCGCCCGTGGCAGTGGCAGCGCGAGTGAGCGAGAACGTGGCGCGCGGCGTGGCAGTGACGTCCATTTGCTGTGGGGCCATGGCGGAGGGGAGAGCTGTGGGTGTGCAATCGATGTGCGTGCTGTTGGGGTATTCGCGAACTGGCCACCCTCACGCGCGGCGCCACCGCGTCATCCAAGCACCCTGCTCCCCTCCCCTCGTTCTCCGCTCCGCTCCCCTCGGCGTAGACGCCTCCTCTAAGGGGAGGAGCGGGTGGCGGGAATTGTTCCACCCATGGGAAGTGGCAAGAGCGGGGAGGAGGAGGATCCCTCTGTGTGGGCGTGTCCTTGAAGTGTGCTTGCTCCGCGGTGGGCGCGGGTCTTTCTATGAAATCCTGAAAAATCGATAGAACGCTCTCCCAACGACAAACGAGCGGAGCTGTCGCCATGGGCGCGGTCGGCTCACGTGCCTCTCCACACAAGTGGGCTCATCTGTTCTCTTCTCAGGAATCGAGCCACACAGTCGGGTCTGGATGGATCTCTCCCCTGTGCGTGAGCAGCAGCCATCACCACGCCCATTGCAGGATTTCGAGCCAGCAATCACTGGCCTCTAACTGCACCGCCGTCACCCAAAAGCGCCCGAGAACCAAAACGAGCCAACCGCACGGTAGAGCCGCGACCGAAAACAACGGAAGATACGGGTGGGAGGCCAGAACGGTTCCCGCGCGGTGACCCAACATGGCCCTCCGGCCACACACTCGCCGTGTTTCTTTGGGGCGTGTTGACCGTTTTCTTCCTTTTTCGTTTTTCAGGGCAATTTCACCTCGTGCGACGAAAATATCGAGCACAGCATACCTTTGTAAACCGATAGTTCACTCGAAATGGCATGCTTCGGGAGCTGAGATTTCATATGTTGATTGTTATCAAAAACCTCTATAATCGAGTCTTTGGATCGTTTCGAGCCATGCAGATGTGCGCTGGTGGCCTTTCCGCGCCTGCAGCTGGCGACAGCGAACTTGCGTGCACCTTTCCACGTTCGAAAACGAAGACGTTATGCCGCAGCGAGAGCTGCTTCAACAATTGGACACACGTTGGCAATGGGTACAGTACGTACGGCGCAGGTGCCATGCCATACCTCGATCAAGTCTCGAGTCTGAACTCCTCCTGGCACAGACGCGCCGCGGGTGGTGCCACTGGCAGTGCCAGTGGCACTGATGAGTGCGGTACATTGGGTGCCATGCAATGGACGGTCGGCGGCGGCCCTCGTCTTGACGGCGCGGCATCCTTGCGTACACGCCGCCTGGGTGGTCAGGCTACATGCGCAATGGATCTCCACGACCGGACGACGTGACCAGCCTTCTGACGTGTCCACATGCGTGCGGCAATGCGCAATAGATGGCCCATCGCCAAGAGCGTCGCTCGTTCTTTTTTTTCGTGATGGTGCTGCCTTTCTGTTTTTTTTTTTTTTTCACTCTCATTTTGCTATGACATTGGTGGTGGAGGAGTCTAGTTGAGTTGCCGAGTGATGATGCGGGCGCGACTGGCGGTCCCTGTCACCGCCCAGCGCCACCCATCAAACTGGATCGCGAGCATGGATGGGCTTGTGTGGGTCTGTGTCCGTCGAGGGTCGGAGTCCGCCCCCTCGACGGACACAGACCCACGGGCTATGCCGCGGAGCGTGCTCCTCCTCCCTCCCCTCGTCCCTCTCCATCCCCGTCCCCCCGCCCTCGGTGGTGGTGCGTGCGGGGCCACCATGACGCCATTGCAGACGTTTAGTACCGCGCGACGGCCTTGATCTTCTTGGACGCGTGCTCTTCCTCCTCGCACCGCGTGCGGAACGCCGCGAGTTGCTTCTGCAGCTGCGTAATGGTGCCAGCCTTCTGCGCAAGGATCTGAACACGGCCACCAGTGCAATACCAGGTAAGACGTCGTTATCGTCACCGGATGCGGTTGTCGTCACGAGAACGAATGCAGTGGACGCTCAAAGACCCGCAACTCACCTCGTCCAGTCGCGTCACATAGCGGTCGATGTCGTAGTCCACGACGCTGTCGCCCTGGATCTCCGCGAGCAACGCGCCTTCTTCAGTAAGTAGCTCGGCGCTTTCCTGGAATCACACAGTCGGGTCAGTGTCATTCCGGCCTGCTTAACTTGCTCGGTCGCATACCTGAATGGCGTTCATGTGCGCGTACAGAAGGCTCTCCTGCTCTTCATAGAGCGTCTGCACGACCTCATGGAGCTCCTCAAGATCGTAATCGTTCTCGCCTGTAGCACTCGGATCGGCGCTACCTCCTATCAGACACACCCCAATCAGTAAACCGGCCGATCGGTCACGAGAACGCGAGCGGAACGTGCTCGACGAGCGGAAGCGTTTCACCGCTTCTTCAACGTCGCCACAGAAAGTAAAGGAGCACAACATACGAGATTGCCGACGCAAACTGTCGTGGAGATGTTTGATGTCTTCTTGGCTCGAGACCGAGTTCGAGCGATACGGGCGGCGAAGCTCGTGCTGGCCATTCTGGCCACCATCATCGCCAACTGCATCGTGCTCGGGCGGATAGTCGTCGTCGAAATCGTGATCCTCTTCATCCTCCTCGTCGTCCGGGTGCGGGGACAAGCCGGCCTCTGCAGCCTCATCCACATCTACAGCATCCAGCAAGAGAAGAAGAGAAGCAAGTTAGTTCGAGGTTGCCTCGTCTTCTTTCTGCAGGCCAAAACTTACCCGTCGCATCTTCGAGATTCACGTCGCCTAAGTCCACGGGACTTGACTCATCCAGCGCGAACGCGTCGGCAGCGACGTGCTTCTCCTTGACGCGGTCCGCGTAGCGCAGCGTGTTGAGTGTGTGGTCCGCGGACGACGAGACCGGAGAGACGGCGGCAATCATGACCGTGCGCGCCTTGGCGTTCACGAAAGAGTCCTTGAGCACTTGCGTGAGTTTGCTGGCGCGGAACGGGATGTGCGCATTGCGGCCGCCGCTGTCGAGCGCACGGAAGCACTCTTTGAGCGCGAGCAGGCTCTTGTTGATCTCGGACGACTCCATGCGACGCTGTCGGTTGTGGTTCTTGGTGTCCTCGCCGCGCTCGCTGCCGGCGAGGTCGATGAGCGAGAGCTTGCCGTGGAGCCGGTCCTTGCCGCGCTCGCGAATGATGATCTGGCAGATGCAGTGCGAGCGCGAGGACACGTCGTTCATCTCGGTCGCGTGCGTCGTGCGCAAGCTGTTGCCTTTGTGGATGACCTGGAGCAGCTCCTCCACGCTGCGTGGGTTTACCTCCTCGAGCTCCTGGATCTGGACCTCGCCGGCACCGTCCTCGCGGATTGTGCAGCGCTTGTTGTGGAGCAGGTCCTGGCAGCGGCCGCCGTAGATCTCGAAAAAGCTCACGCACACGTCCAGCAGCACGCCGCGCGCCTCAAACGCGTGGACCTGCGCAAACACGTCGTTGGCGATCTGCCGCTGGATGCCCTGCATCGTGTGGGTCTTGCCGCTGCCGGTCTGGCCGTACGCAAACACCGTCGCGCGGCCCTTGTCCTGGAACACGAACTGCACGAGCGGCTGCGCCGTGTACTTGTACACGACCTCGTTCGGCGTGTTCTCGTCGAACGCGTGGTCGAACTGGAACGCGTTGCTGTCCAGGTACTTGGTGATGCCGTCCACCTTGAGCTTGCAGTAGTGCACGATCGCCGTCGGGTTGAGGCACGTCACGGCGTCGTAGTCGCGCCGCTTGACCTCCTTGGCGTTCACCGGCCGCTTGCGCACGCAGATCGTGATCTTGGTCTCGCCCGGCTCGGCGTGCGCGCGCTGCTTGGTCGCGTGCTGCTCGCGGAACGCCTTGATCATGCGCTGGAAGTCCACGTCGCCCGGCTGCCCGCGCTTCTCGTTCTGGAGATTCTCCATCTCGCGCTCCTTCTTCGCGGCCGCCATGGCCTTGCGCCGGTCCTCCCGGTTCTTCTCAATCTAGCAGAATCATTTTGTACGGCGAGAATGAAAAAACGGTTCTGTGAGAGAACAAAAAAAAAACGCCGTGTTACCTCGGCGATGGCGGCCATGGTAGGCTTGGCGCGCGCCGCGGCCGCGGCCTTGGTCGGCGTCACGGCGCGGCGGCCATTCACGTTCGCGCGCGAGGCCATGGCTGCGGGGCGTTGGTTTTGCTTTTGGTGCTTGTCGCGAAGAACAGTCAAACCCCGTCGCCACGTGCGCGCGCTTCAACCAGACAAAGTACGAAAAGCTAAAAACCTAAAAAGCGCCTGTTGTTGGCACCGCACCTTGTGTGGTTTCGTTTTGTACCCATGTTGCGAAACCGGTCCTGTGTTTTCCAGTTTAGATATAGAAACGCATATCTAAATAACGCGCCTACCACACTATTACCGGTATCGTTCGTATCCAACTGTTTCTAAAAATCTTCAGCCGGCTGGTTTTCTTCTTTTTTTTCTTCTTCTTCGTCTCTGTGTGCTCCCCCTTTCCCGAGGCTTCGCCTTCTTCTTTTTCGACGTGAACACGCAACGTAAAAAAGCGAACGGCATCCAACGCCGCTCTCATTCTGCGCTTTTTCCACATTTTTGGCGTTGGCGTCCGCCAAGTCCGGTTTTCCGTTTTCGTTGTTTTTGTGCGTTTGCTCTGTTTTCGCGTTCTCTCCTCCGTGGCTTGAAGCAAGCGCATTGATTGTTTGTGACACAAATCCCTCCGTCCGCTCCGCTGTGGTCCGAGCGGACGTCCGCTCTCGCCAGCTCCCCACACCTACGCCGAAGAGCTACGCCGAAAGGACAGCGCTTACTTTGCCATCTTCTGCCACGGCGCCACACCGCTCCCGATTGCCAGCAGCACACATGACCCACGCGGACGCGGCCCGCCAGCGCGGCCACAGCACCAAGAAGCGCACGTGGCGCGACGGCGCGGACGCCGCCGCCTGCGGACGCGTGCGGCCGTTCGGCTCGGCCGACGGTGGCAGTGGCGGCGCGGCGACCACGCTGCTGGCCAAGTACCGCGCGTTCAGCAGCAGCAGCAGCGCCGTGCCAGCGCCGCCCGCGCCGCCGCCGCCGCCGTCGCTGGTGGACGTGCTGCCCAGCGAGCTCGTGGCGCAGGCGCTGGCGTTCGTGGACGGGCCGTCGCTGCTGCGCTGCGCCGAGACGTGCCGCACCATGGCGCGGCTCTCGCACGCGCGCGACGTCTGGCGCAACATTTGCCTGCAGCAGTGGCCCTCGCTGCGTGCGCAGGTGCTGCCGCAACTGCCCGGCGCGCCCGACTACGACGTACGTGGCACTGCCATCCCCACAGACGCTTTGTTCCCTTGACTCGATTATCTAACCCGTGTTGCGATTGCCGTGGCAGCTCATCCGCCTGTACGGCGGCAGCTGGCGGCGCTGCTTCGTGGAGCGCCACCGGCGCGACCAGCGCGCGCAGATCCGCGTGGCCGTGCCGCATTTTGCCGAGGTCAGCGCCAGCGCCAGCGCCAGCGGGGAAAAGGTCGTGTCCGAGACCTTCAGCATCGGCGAGCACCGGTTCTGCCTCTGGATCTTCCCAAATGGCAACCCGAACGAGCCGCAGTACGTCGGCCGCGTGCTCAGCGTGTACCTCGTGCTCACAGACCTCGAGCAGCGCGCGCCCGACTGGCTCACGTGCGCCGTGTTCTCGCTCGCAGTGGAAAACCACGCGGACCCGGCGCGGTCGATCGAGTGGCACTCGTGCCTCGTGGACAACAAGTTTGACAGCTCGCTCCACAACTGGGGCATCCACTCGCTCGGCGCGCTCAAGACGCTGCGAGACCCGGCGAGCGGCTTTCTGCGCGACGGCGCGCTCTCGGTCACGGCCAACGTACGCCTCATGAGCATTACGTTCCGCGTCGTGTTCGAGAAGGACCTCCAGCGCCACCGGCGGCTCGGGCTCGCGGACTTTGAGCACGCCGAGACGCTGGAGCTGCCGTTCTGCTGCTCGCTCCAGGAGCTGCTTAAAACGCTGCAGGCGCGCTTCGGCGTGGACCCGCGCACCGTGCGCGTGTGGTGCTTCAACCAGCCGGTCGTTTCGGGCCAGGCGCTGCGGCCGCGCAAGCGGCTCACACAGCAGCCCAAGGTCAGCAAGACGCAGCCGCTCTTCGGGAACCTGCTCTGCGACGGCGTCGACATTGACGCCTACTCGGTCTGCCTGCTGTATGTCGAGGTGCCCGAGCACGACGAGCCCGTGCTGAACGCGCCCGAGCTGGCGAGCGTGGCCCGCGCGGGGACCTCCGCCAGCGAAGACTCGGACCACAATGACGACGTCGAGATGGAGAGCGCGTCGCCAGCGTCATCGGCCGCGACCTCCGTGTCCAGCACGTTTGCCTCGAGTGACGATGCCACCGACGCCGCCGCCGTCGCGACAACGTTGGCGTCGTCGTCGTCGTCGTATCTGTTTGTCAAAGTGCTGGATCCAGAGACGCTCGAGTTCTTATACCTGGGGCGCTTTGTGCTCGACGATGACGCGGATGGTGCGTGCTCAACGGCCACGATCTACGAGAGCGCCGCGCGCAAGCTGCGCTGCTCGTCTTACGAGCTCACCATGTTCAAGGAGGAGATTGCGCCGACTCTGTTCTCCGGGCCCATCGCGTGGGCCGCCGAGAGCAGCGTCTCTGGCTCGCTGCAGCCGGCCGACATCGTCGTGTTCACCCACACATCGACGGTCGCGAGCGGGGTGTTCGCGACGGCTGTGCGTGCCATGCTTCAGCGGCAGTACCTCGCAGCCGAGCGCATGCTGGCGCGGGACTTCACGGCGCCGACGCTGGCACAGATCGAGACGCTGGCTGAGCGGCTCGACATTCCCAAGTTTCGCGTGCGCAGCGCGTTCCGCAAGTGCCACGAGGACGGCCGTCAGACACTGCGGTACATCATGGAAGGCCGCCACTTGGGCTTTATATGCGACTCGTGCGGCGAGACCGACTTCAAGGGCGCGCGTTTCAATTGCACGGTATGCAGCGACTACGATCTTTGCCGCCACTGCCACGGTGCGTTCATTTGCCTGTGACTACTCCCTGGCATGTTTCGACTCTAACGTGTACGTCGTGCTTTCGCTAAACCGCAGCCAAGTCCCAGGACGTGAGCCACCGGTACGCCAACGTCGACGGCAAGTGGCAGCGCGTGTACGAGTTCAAGGACCACACGGCCGGCCACGCCATGCGCGAGATGCTGCCCGTTTTTTACGACTACGTGGCGGCACCTGGTCGCGGGGCCGACGCTAACGCCGACGCCGACGATGCCATGGAGGTCGTCGCAGGCCCCGCAGCATCCGCGTGGTGAGCCACTTGCGCAAAACGTCCACACATATACAGTAGCCTACCAGGGCCGAGGCGGCAGTGAGGGTTTCGGCACTTCGTTTGTATTCTAGCGTCTCGCGCCGCATCCCCATCTAAGCGCGCGCATAATAATCTTTTCTTCTTGTTGTCGCTGAGTTTGTACTGGTGGTGTGATCATACCCGTCAGGCCGGGCGGACTCGCTTGTCACGTTTCGCGTCTTTTCTCTTCTGGCGGTCGGTACAGCGAGACAGTTTATATCGATCCGTTTTTCTTTCTTGCGGGGCGCGACAACGCATGTTGCTGCCGGGGTCTGTATGTGTGGAGTAGTGCTTGCTTAGGCGTAATTTCTGGAGAAGATGACCGGAGGGTGCGGGCGTAGAGCTCGGGTCCATCGTGTGTGTGTACAATGTCTGTGCAATTGACGAGTGGGGGAAGCCGCACGGTTCGAAAATCCGAGTGACTCGCTCATGAGATCGAGTAGTTTCGCGTGGCCGTGGACTCGTACCCTTCCTCGCTTTGTCGGTGGTCCCCCGTGTAGTACGCTGCCTTGGCGCGCGACGACATGGAGAACGACCCGCCACGCGAGTAAGTGTACGAAAAGCCCTGGAATTCGTTCCGTGGCGACACCAGCAGCCGTGTGTCTTGCTGTAAGAGATAAGAACAAAAGAGCAAGCACACATTAGATCTTCGAGGCCACAAGACACCAAGAGTCAATCGAACCAAAAGAAAAACGCACCTGCAAAAAGTGGTGGTCCGGTGCCTCCTTGGTGAACTCCTTGTCGAAGTTCTGGATGTCCGTGGGCGACCGCACGCGCGGCTTGAAGGGTGGCTTGACTTCTCTTCGTTCGAGAAGCGTCCAGTCGATGTCGGCGAAGAACGGGTGGCGCTTGATGTCGTCGACACCGACGCCGGGGCGGCAGCCGATGCGGTAGGCCGGGTCGCGCTCCAGCAGCGCCGCGATAAGGTTCTTGACCTCGGGCGTGAGCCCAAAGTGGGACGGGAACTTGAGCGGCGCCTTCATGATCTTCTGGCACATCTGCTCAATATTGCGGTCGAAAATGGCGGCCAGCCCGTGAGCATCTCGTACATGAGCGTGCCGAGGCTCCACCAGTCCACGGCCTTGCCGTACTCGGTCTTCTTCTTGCGGCTGATGAGCATCTCTGGTGCGAGGTACTCGGGTGTGCCGCAAAAGGTCTTGGCGCCGCTAAAGTCCGAGCAGTTGAGCTTCGAGAGCCCAAAGTCCGTGAGTCGGATGTGGCCCTGGTCGTCCAGCAAAATGTTCTCGGGCTTGAGGTCGCGGTAAACAATGTCCATCGAGTGGAGGTGGCCCAGCGCCGAGACCAGCTCGGCCGCGTAGAAGCGCACCATGGACTCGGAGAACGAGCGGAACTTTTTCAGGTGGAAAAACACCTCGCCGCCGCAGCAGTAGTCCGAGATCATCACGAGCTTGCTCTGTGTCTGGAACGCGTACCGCAGCGCGACCACGAACGGGTGCTGCACCGAGCTCATGATCTTGCGCTCAGTCATCGTGTGGTTCACTTGGCTGCGCTTCACAAGCTCGCTTTTACGGAGCACCTTCATGGCCAGGATTTCGCCGTCCTGGCGGCGCCGCACCATGTACACCTTGCCGAACGAGCCCTTGCCCAGCATCTTGAGGATCTCAAAGTCCTGCATGCCCACGAGCGCGGTGCTGCTCGAGGACGAGCCCGCGGGCGAGAGTCCGCTCGCCGAGTGGTGGAGCGACGACCCCGTGTGCGTGAACGAGAGCCCGCGGCTGCTGTGGTTCTGGTGTGCGCTGTGGATGCTGCCGATGTCCGAGAAGAGATCTACCTCGGCCTCGTCGTCGTCGCCCGCTCCGAAGTGCGAGAAGCCGCCGCCGCGGCCGCCACCGACGGCGCTCGCAGTCATCGCGTGGGTCGCCGTGTACGCACTCGCGTCGATAAAGCCCGTGGTGGGCGCGGGCTGATAGTTCCCGCCGCCGGTCACCGGTAGTCCATGCAGGAAGCGCACGAGCTCGAGCGGCCGCGGGCGCAGCGTGAGCACGGCGTTGAGGTAATTTTCGATGCCCTCGCGGCGCTGCTCGATCACGTGGAGCGAGAGCGACATGAAGAACTTTTTCGGCGGGAAGTAGAGCTTGCTCACGGTCGCATACTTGGCGCGCAGCAGCTTGTGGAGCTCGCGAAAGTGCGAGTAGCGCTTCTCGAGCGTCGTCACGCGGCCGCTCTGGTGGTGCACGTACACCTGGAAGACCGTGAAGCGCTTCGAGTTGCTGCCGACGGCGCTCGGGCGGCTCGGCTGGTCCAGCGCCACGACGCTGGTGCTGTTGCGCGTGGGGAAGTCTTTCTCGCCCCAGCCGCCCGAGGGCGCGCCGTCGCGACCGCTCGGGCTAAGCCCCATGGGGCTCGGCGAAGGCAGCACCATGGACGCCGTGTGGTCCGGCATGGGCGCGTGGCGCGCGTGGAGGTCCACGTGCTTGGACTTCCAGCGCGGGATCTCGACTTTGACGATCTCGTCGCCGGCCGCGGACGCCGTGGGCTGCTGCACGAGGCTGCCGTGCGGCTGGAACGACACGCGGTGGTGGTGCTGCGCGTACGCGTCCGCGTCGTCCAGCAGCGAGAGGCCGGCGGGCTTGTACGAGAGCTGCGACGCGCGCAGCTCGGACGGCGTCCGCGCGAACGCCTGGAACGAGTCCGAGTACGTGGACGACGACGTGGACGACGGCGACGCGAGCGCGAGCGACCCGCGGTCCCGCGACGCGCTCGTGCCCTCGAGCTGCGTCAGCGAGCCGCGCACGGGCGTGTGGCGGTAGTACGGCGCGCTCGCCGGCGGGTACGCGGCCACGACCGTGGCCGCGTTGGTGCTGGCCGTGTTGTTCAGCGTCGACGTGGACGGCCCCATGGTCGCCGAGAGCGAGAGCTGCTGGAACTGCGCGACGGGCGCCGCGAGCGTGGACGCGCTGCGGCGCTGCGGGCCGTGGCCGTGGCCGTGGACCGAGGACGTGGACGCCGAGAAGTCGGGGCGGCCGCCGCGCGTGGACGACGCGGACGCGGCCCCTTGGAGGTGCAGCTGGCGCTCGGGCATGGACTGGCGGCCGCGCGCGAGCAGTGCGGCCGCGGCGGACGCGGACGGCGGCGGCGCGTGGCGCGCGGCCCCGCTCCCATACTGGTACGGGGAGTCGCCGGGCACGGGCATGGCCGGGATTCGTTGGATGTTGGGAAGGTTGGGCGGTGTTGGGAGTTGGGAAGGCGCGCTACGCTCGCTGGATCGACCGGTGTGGGTCGCGGGGTCGTCGGATCGTTGGATCTCCAAGAAGGGGGGGACAAACGGCGGTTCGTCCGTCCGGTCACGAATGAGTCGAGCGCGGGCGGCGGTCGACAAATCGTCGTTCTTCTCTGGCCCGAGGAAGTGAGGAGCGCCGAGTGTTTCTCGCTTTTCTCCAGTTGTGTTCCGCGTGGAACAAAGTTCTGTGCGCCGACGCGGCTGGGGACAGGGGGGAGCGGAGGAGGGGGAGAACGGAGATACGTACGCCGGGCAGGAGGGGGAATCGGCCAGGTCTCCGGCTACCTCCGAGGGGTGGACGGCCGCGCGGACGGACTGACTGCTGCCTGTGCTGCTCCGAGCGTGGGTGAATGGCACGCGAGGTGGAGGCGCCGCGCAACGCGATGGAGCACGCCGGGGGCTGTACCGTGGACGCAAGAGGAGAGGATGGGGAGCGAATGTCGCGACAGAGATGCTCTCTGTGCGCAGCAGCGGCGTGTGGACCACATGAACATCCTGTGAGAGACAATCGCAATCTCAGCTGCGAGCCGAATATTTGGAAAACTAGCTGTTCGTTCCCCCACACAGAGCACCAAGAAAGTGAAAATATCGAAGTGGTTCTCCTCACGGTTCTGTAAAACAGCGAACACCCGCATCACACACCGCCCCTCGTGTTTCCATGGATCAAAGTGCCGTTGGGACAGTGAACAAAAACACGTTTTTGACAGGATCATGCCCCACTTTTCACGTGTAGGGGTGGGGTACGCTGACTCCTGTTGTGCTGCAGTTGCCGTCGCCAGCAACAACCTGTCAACAGCACCAACTGCAAGGGTTACCAACGGCAGAGCTTGATGCAGCGAGCGGATGTTGAACTTTTCTTTTTGCTCGGAATCTGTCGGCGAACAAAACGACGCGGCACACGCGCCGAACGCTCCTGTCCCATTTTCATTTTTTTGTTGCTATTGTGGGTGCCAAGCGCCAACGTTTTTCGTCTGGCACTAAAATGGAAAGATCGCGCAGAGTACCGTAGGTATGTTTTCGCACACACACACACACACACACACACGCCAGCGCCGGCTGGCCCGGGGGTCCTTTGGCACGCATGGATGCCAGCGCCTCCAGCCGCCGCCAGCTCACATCCAAAGATTCCCACTGCTCCTCCCCAGCCATTACGCCCAGCGCACTCCTGAGTGCTGTGTATTTGAAGAGATAAACTCAATTGCCGCTCGGTTCACAAACCCTGGAGAGGAAGAACAATGCCCCCCCATTTGACGCCTTGTCTGCCCATTGCAATCGGCGGTCGTGGCGGAAGCCTGGCGAACGTAGGCGCAGTACCGTAAACAATAGAACCGAAAGAATCCATTCGATCCAACCTTCCGCCTGCGGTCTGGTTCCAACCTTGGAACTTCCAACGTTTGGAACGCCAGTTGCCCAATGGGCGCACTGCCGTCGCCCTAGCACAGTCAACTCGCGCCCCCTCGGCCGACAGCTCCAGCCAGTCGGAGCGTCCCCTTCGCGGCGGTTGGCTTCTTCATTGGATACTCCCCAACCGTTGAGGAGCAAGCATGCTCCACGTTCGCTGCGGCCCCACGAACATCGACCGTGTTGGGTGTTGGGTGCCGGAGTTGGGATTCCCAACGGCCAACTCCCAACACAGTGGCACTACCTTCACGTCCACGTGCAGGTTTGGATCTTATTCCAGGAGCGGAAAGGGACCATCGTCTCACACCGGATCGTTGAATGCCAATGTGCCGCATCCAGCTACGTTGTGCGATCCGGCTCAGTCGGTGGGATCGTGTGGCCATTTCTCTCTCTGGATCAGCTTTCGTGCAGTGCGCTTGAAGTGGCCTCCCACGGCGTCGTGCGTCCAGAAGCGAGGATCAGCAGCGCCAAATGTATTCGTCGTTGACACGGGTGGATACCCTGTGTGGATGGCTTTGGGATTTTCAGAACGGTACGACAATTGTTGGTCTCACAAACGTGACTTTAGAACCCGTCGATGGGAAGCATTGAGTCATCTTCGTCCTCTACAGTGGCAGCTGCTACTGCCGGCGGGACGGCCGGGGCCGTCTGGTTCGTCGGCGAGGCAGCTCCGGCCATGGACCTGGGCGGCGAGCCCGACGTCGCCATGGCGGTCGCAGTCGTGGTGGGCACGGACGCCGCGAACGACGCCGCACCCTGCTGGCGTCATAACTCATCGATGGATTTCGGGGTCAACGCTGACATCTGCGGCGTCGCAAGCAGCGCACTCGGCACGACCGGCAGTGCGCTTGAACTAGACGACGACGATGCTTGAGACACGCCCGACGCCGTCGGACTCGTGGACATCGGCGGGTTCGCGATCCACGACGAGAGGCGGCGCATGGCCGTGTCGATGTTTGGGCACACGGACTGGATAAACGAGTCGACCGCTTCCAACCCGAGATTGTCCTACGCAAGCGAAAATATCAAACACAAATCCGTCAGCTGAGATCTCAGCATGTCACTCTTCACACCGACGTACCATGCTCTCGATGAGGTAGAGGGCGATGTCGCCCTTGAAGTCCACGAACGCGATGCGTGCGTACAGCTCATGTGGGCTACGGCCAAACGCGGAGCCGGGCAACAGCGCGACGCCCGTGTCATGCAGCAATCGATGGCACATCTCCACATCTGTCGTGATACCTCGCTCGGCAAGCACCTTCCTGTGTCGCGCGAAGCTCGGGAACAAGTAGAAGCCCCCTTCTGGTGGCTGCGCGTCGACAGCCATTTTCTTAAGCTGGTAGTGGCACCACTGCCCAATGATCTTAAGGATCTTGCACGACTTTTGTTTGTACGCAGTCAGCTCGATGCAGCTACATTAAGAGTGAACGCGACACGGTCAGGTTAAGCTGATCACCGAGAAGCCATAAGTGTACGTACTCTGGGACGAAAGCCCTTCGGGCAGCGTGCTGAATTGGCGACGCGACAGACGTGTAGGTCTCCGAGGCCATCACCAACATCGACTTGCGCAACCACGCCATGCTGCTGGGGAACAGCCAGAACCCCATTCGCCACCCGCCGGCACCGCACCACTTGCTTAGACCGCCAGACACTATCGTCCCCTCTGGGTAGAAGCGCGAGATGGAGTGGTGCTCGCCCGAGTGGTGCAGCTCGGAGTAAATCTCATCCGAGATGACGAGCATGCGGTACTTGCGAGCGATTTCAGCGACGGCCTCGAGCTCAGCTTCGTTGTACACACATCCCGTCGGGTTCGACGGGCTGTTGAGTATCAGGATGCGAGGCGCCTCTACACCATCAACGCCGGAACACTGTCAGTCGATTGAAGAAAGCGATCTCGAGAAGTCCGACACCAGGCGTACCTGGATCCTTCGCGCAGTGGCCTTCGAGAACCTCCGGACGCAGCACCCACCGATCTTCAGCATACGTAGGTAGCCAGAACATATTCCGCCCTGCAATGTTTGCTTGCGGGGCATAACTTGTGCAGCTCGGGTTCGGGAGAAGCAGGTCGCCGTAGTAGACTGTCTGCAGAACAAATAGTAGCTCTTTCGTGCCAGGGCCGACAAGCACGTCGTCCTTCGAATACGGAAGCTTCAGATGATTTGAGCCCCAGACAGCAATGTCCTCACAGAGCTCAGGCAGTCCAGCAACTGGTAAATAGTCTCGCTGGTGGGCGTTCGCGCTAAGCAACAAAAAAGAGATTGAGATGTCGTTAGCATTTGGGTATCCCGCGCGATCGTCGTAGGCGCGTATGCAGGGGCATACATACATTTCGACATACCGTAGTTCGTCCACGATGCATTGCGGAACAGGGAATGGGGACTGGCCGAGCCCGAGTTTGTACACGCACTTGCCTTCCATGATGAGTACGTTGCTGAGCTCATCCAGCGCACTGCCCGCTGAGTGGCAGAGCATGCGAATCTTGCCGTTGATGGCCTTGCGAGGGCCCTTTGTTCGATGGAGCTGTGAGGTCGGCGAGAGCGGAGCCGATGGAACGTTCACTCCGATTTTGGGTGCCACCTGTGTTACTCCGGTCATCTCGTCCGCAGATCGCTTCCGACTTGGCTGGGGAGTAGTACTCGTCTCGGCGCTCGATGAGCTTTCCTTGTTCTCTTCGCTTGTGGTGCTCGAGATGGAACTGCTCCTTGTGCCGGCATTCTTGTGTGGACTCAAGACGGAAGTCGCCATCGACGCTGGCGCCATGGTCGCGGTTCCGGGCGTCACAGGCTGTGCAGGCAGGAATGCTGGGCCGCGCTGGGGCGAATAATCCACGGTGCGTTCGACCGCAGCGGACGGCGCGGCCGACGGCGTCGTGGGCTCTGCCTTCGTGATCACAGCTTGCGGTGGCGGGGAGGCCGCCATGCGCATGATCTCGGCCGTGGTCGTGTGGGTCTGTTCCTCCACGACCTTGGCCAGTCCGCCGGCAGCCTCAACGCGCTGGATCTTGCGCTGCAGCGTGGTGCGCGGGACGTTGTACTTGCGCGCAGCCTCGCGAATCGCGATGCCCTGCACCAGCACGGACTGGATCGCGTCGATCATGTGCGGCTCGAGCGTCTCCGACTTCATTGTGGTTCGCAGAGGAAATCCCGTGACTGAAACCCTTCGTGTAGCAGATCGGACGAGGAGGAGGAACGCCGGCGCGCAATCACTCTGGGATCAAGCCAACAGCGAACGTCGCCCGCGTTCGATCGCTCGGTTTTCCAGAGAACGCGAGAGCAAAACGACGGCGGGCGTCTGCGACCTGGAGATTTGGGGCTGTCGACTTCAACGGCCAACCAGCAGCAGCCCGAAGCCCAGCGGGGAGGTGGGGGAGAGAAGAGGCGGCGGTCGCCGATCGCCGGCGTCGAATTTCGAGCCGCTGCTGCTGCAATCGCCCTGGGAGGGCCAGAGGGCATTGGCCAATCCTCGCGCAGCAGGAAGAGAGCGCGCGCCGCCTGCCAGGCCTCGTGGACGCGTCGCGCGGGTTGATGGCGCGAAACACCAGCGAACGACCAGCTCCCGCCCAACAAAAAACAGTGGGCGACAATTGGGGGATTGAGAGTGATGGTCCCTTTGATCGACGATGCTGTTCGCCGGGGTGAAAAGTGTCGTCATCGCCGGAACACTTGTTCCACAAAAGGGTTGGGGAGAACAGCGTAAAAACGCTATGTACGTATATACCCTCATTGGCGTAAAAAGGTATCCCCCATTTGAGCGACACGCCTGCAGATAGTGCCATCCCAGCATGAAGCGAGACACCAAGTCGCAGGCGGCGCGTGGATCGAACAACATGGCGCCGAGCCGCAACTTCCGCACGACGTACTACAAGACGCTGGGCGTGCCCGTCGTGCAGCACATCGTCGACGTTGAGGCCTCGTACCTCGCGCTGTTCGCGGAGCCGGTGATCAACATCGAGCAGCTCATGAAGCTCG
Source organism: Pythium rhizo-oryzae (assembly GCA_027475725.1). Taxonomy (NCBI): domain Eukaryota; phylum Oomycota; class Peronosporomycetes; order Pythiales; family Pythiaceae; genus Pythium; species Pythium rhizo-oryzae. Next base: position 126,025 of record JAMFLL010000006.1, read on the forward strand.
CACTGGAAGTGGGCATCGCGCCGTCGTTTCGCGTACTCGCGTGGAAAGTGCTTTGCGGTGTGCTGCCGCCGTACAAGTGCCTATGGGAAATGGCTGAGCGTGAGCGCCGGTGCATGTACGAGGACTTGGTGGATGCGGTTGCGGTGCTATCACTACCATGTCAAGACGAGTATCGACCAGTCATGGCCGTAGAGGAGGCTGCGTCCCATGCACCCTTCACCATTCCATCCGAGTCAGCCAAGACGCTGTGTCACCTCTATCACGCCTATCGAAGGGACGTGCTGCGGACCACGCCAATGTGGATCCTCACTACAATGGATGGGCAAGAATGCTCTCTCGAGTCAAGCTTGATGGGCGTGGTTCGCATCTTGGAGACCGTGATGCCAGATGCCCTGGCTGACCAATTTTGGTGCCTCGTTCGGATTGTGGAGGCTCTCGACGAAGCTCACCCGTTCATGGAGCCCACTCTTTGGAGTGAAATGCTCGGCAATATTACAATCCATAACCTCGAGACCGTATTTATCCGCGCGCTTGATTGTGTCAAGAACGGCGGTCGACCATAACAAGTCACACCATCGCAAATAGTTGTTTCTGTCACTGTCTCGATCATCAATCAAAACCTTCCACGTACTCGTCATCTTCGTCTTCGGCATGCGTGACTTTGTTGACGACCTTGCGGCGGCGTGTTGTCCTCTTCTTTTTGCCACGGCCAGTGTCCTCACGCGCCTCAAAATCGAGCTGGCTCTGGTCCTCCAGTGCCGCTTGGCACGTGTGGAGAAGAAGATTCCAGCTCAATTCAAAGGGGTGTTCAACGATCAAGTCTTTGGCAGAAGGGAGTTCGACGCGTGGTGGTGAATGCTCAGAGACAAACAAACTCTGGTCGGTCGCCTGCAGCACAAACATACGTTCTGAGTGGCTAGAACTATATAAACCCTAATGCGTGTCTTTGACTTACCTTCGTCGCGCTTCCGGGCTGGTACGTCTGGCATTTCTCGTTGTCGAGTCCATAAGTGTTCTTCAAGAAGAATTTCACTCGGAGCAGCAAATAGATTGCGAAACCCACACAGCAATGAGCAAGAAGCGCATTGAACTCCCCTCCGTCGTGATCGAGCTGGAGAAACCGTGAGATGTCAACTTCGGAGAGGTCAGCATCATCTTGAGTGGCATCAATCGCGTCCACTCCAAGAGAGATGAACTTGGTTTTTATCGCCTGGAGCATTGGCCTATGATAAACGCTGAGGATCAGTACCGATACTCATAGCTACAGCACTCAACACCAGTTCCGTACCCGAGCTTGAGTGTCACGTAGCGGTTGATGTGATAAATAATGAAGAGCGGTTCGTCTTCTACGTCAAAGGGGAGCGTCGCTATGAGCTGCGCGAGAAAGATCAGGTACTCCATAGTTTTCAGCGGCTTCGACTGTAGGTTGCTCGCACTAAGTACAGTCCCTTTGTCGGAGAACTGACTGATAAGTGACTGCAAGAACATGTTCCGATGCGTGCGGACTGGCCGTAGACATGTTGTATACAAGCGCCCGAAGAGTGCGTACTCCCTGTTCTCCTTGTCAAGCGCATACACAGTGCTCGATCCGAAGGCTTTGACTTGGAACGTGTGTGAGAGGTACACACCCTTTACGGCCGGTTGATGAAGTTGTGCGGGGAACTTTTCGTGCAATGCGACAAGTTGGCTGTGCGCGAGATCTCGAATCGTAGGAACCTGGTCAGCTTCTAGGGCGACTAGATATGGGATGCAGTCCAAGGGACTGATGAGCCCCTGTGTTAGTAGCACTACGACACAGGAAACTGCCTCCGAGCGGATCCGCTGATTTTTCTCGAGAGCCAACGCCAAAACGTTTCTGAGCTGCACTTGCATGACACTGCCAATAAGAGAGCCTTCACCGTCTTGATCGCCCTCAACCTGGTTCTTCTTTGACCTGACCCTACTTTGAGCCTTCTTCCTTGACGTTCCTTCTTCAAGGCGCTGTTCTTCGTGTTGAAGAAGTTCCTTTAGGCTGGTCAGAGTTTGTAGTCGAACTTCATGGAAGGGAGCTTGGAGTAGCCCGTCGAAGAGTCCTTCTTGCTGAGCTTGCATAAGAAATCGTGGTCGCAGCATGAAGAGGAAGCCTAGACCCTGCACTGCTTTTGCTGTGCAGGATGGATTACCTGGAATTTTCAGGAAGGCCGAGTATAACTGATACAACGCGTCCATGATAGAACCTTTCACGAGTTGGTCGAGAGGCGGATCAGCGGACTCAGGTAACTTGTAGGTGCAGTTGTCGAAGTCGAGAGCACCACCTATTCTTCCTGCAGCGAATAGAGCGCGTTGAAGAGAGGCAATCGCGTCAGCTTTTACGGTTGCAAGCGATTGCATATTCTTGAACCTGTCGAGGTACTTGAAAAACTGCCCCAGGAGGTTGAAAAGAACGGTTGGTGGGCGCTTGGTATGTGATGACATGGATGCGAGACATTTAATGCTTGATCCAACAACACTTGGAGGTGCTCTAAATATGAGGTTCTTGAGATCAGTCTCCAGTCGAGACGCGATTCGACTTGTAACACGGCCAGCAAAAGCAATCTCGTTGCTTACCATGCTCACGACAAGACTTTGGATTTTCGACTCACTCGCCTTGCTGAACTTCTCGTCACCGTTAATATAGACCATGACAACTTCAAGATGCGGTGAAAGAAGCAGAGGAAGCGCCTCTGAAAATGCGCTGAGAGCCTTCAAGCAAGACAAGAAGTGTGATTCTCTGTCAGACCCTGTGACTCCCTTCAGTTCTTTGCCTTCTTCCAGTCGAACGAGACACTCGATCAGACATGCGACGATCTTCTCTGATCGAGATCGTGCAACACTTATGTCATCGGATCGATCGCGATATGTTCGCCTTCCAGCCGATAACTTGCTGTGGTCATCGTAGAGGAGTCGCTTGAGCAGTGCAACCAGCCAGTCCATCGTAGACATTCCTTGTATAACCTCAATGATCGTAGCAACAGTTGCAATCGTGTCATCGTGCTTGGATCGCTTTGTTTTGACAACACTGGAAGGCGTAATCATAGGGGTTCGATACGCTGCCCAAGCATCTTCGGCTGATGTGTAGACTCTCCCCTCCGGTGACACAAACTCAGTCGATACATGCACGTTCACCTTTTTCTTGCTTGATGCGACGGACGCTCCCCCTTCTGCAGTGCCATCGGAGTTCTCGATAACAGTCCATCCTGGTGGGGCAGCGTATTGCAAACCTGCATTCGAGGGTTCATCATCGAAGCCGTTCAGCCCTGAAAGCTGGCGCGACGAAAATTCGGCTCCAAACCAGGACTCTTGGAATGTATCGATGATGAAATTCTTCACAGCCTCTTCTTCAGTTGGATCACCAATGCGCTGGACGAGGTGTCTCATGCAAGCGCTTCTTCGATGTAACTCACCCTCGGTGATCGCAGACTCCACACCAAGTGACATGGTAGGGAGTGTCAGGTAAGATCGTAGAATTTTACAAACGCTCTTTCGCACACTGATGCCTTTGTCACGCAATCGCTCGCATAGCATGTCGAAATACCTGTCCAGCTAGGGAGTCACAGAGTCAAACATCAGATTGTGGTCACTATAGCGCGAAAGAAAATGATCGTACCAGCAAAGGCTGAAAGGTGACGTATTTCCCCACGAGGTCGACCGCGGCCTGACGAACTGAGGTTGCTTCATCCAGAAAGCATTGCGACACTGCCTTCCGAACAGCAGTCTCAGCCATAAGCATAGGATCCACGTCCACTATCCCACTCAAGGCCTTCATCACCCGCGCTCGAAACGTCGGGTTTCCTCGTGACAGCAAAGCCATCAGTTGGTTAATCAGGATATTGAACATTTCCCCGAACTCCCGTGTAACGGCGACTTGCATGCTTGCTCGCACAGCTAGATCATGTTGTGGGCAGGCTAGTTTCGACGACGAGTCGATTGCTGTGTTTGACTTTGATTCCCAATAGCTCTTCCAGACGGAAAGTGCGTACACACCAGCGCCACTCGGTTGCTTCTCAAGAACGAATTGAGTCACCAACATTTTTCGCGAGTCTTCAGAAAAGACGTCCGCGACGTTTCTCAAGTATGTGAGAACAATGTGCTTGAGAACCACTGATGTGTCGATGTCTTTGACTCCCACTTTCTTGGCACCGTGCGATTCTGACAAAGTCTCGAACACTTCACGCAAGTAGCCTTCATGCTCATCGTATACAGCTCGAGAATCTTCATCATCGATTCGGTCGTGTGCGACGACGTGTTGATGTTCCTTGATCGAGGCGCATATACGGCCCACCAGGTTGAGAGCGGCCAAACTGTACTGCGACTCCAGTTTCTTGGCGTCCTTCGTGAGATTCAAGTTCAAAATGTTTGCCAGTGACGTGCTCAACACTTCCAAAAGAATCTGGGCACCCGCCCACTCTGGTCGCCCAAACATGACAAGCAAGTCCTCCATGAAGTTTTCGAGGACAACTCGATTGTCACGCTCTTCATTTTTCTTCAAGCAATCTCTGATCAGCGCGAGAACAAACAATCGCGCACTCGTGCGAGCTCCATCGATCCGGTTAAGCGAATCGCGGTCAGGTTTGACTTTAGCATCACCATCTTCCGCATCATCCATCACAGCATCTTCGGGAGGCAAAGTCGGGTCGTGGTTGAAGGGTTTGACGGTTGGTTCCTCGGTACTTGCCGTTGCTGCGGAAACTTGTACGAGTGCAACCACGACCGTCGAAATCATCTGCACGACATCGTTGGAGCCAGCAAGCTTTATAGTGCGAAGATTCCTCTTCGTTGTCGGCAGATGAAGCATTACCGACACCAGCTCTTCGAGTACGAGTGAACGGTGGGTTTCACAGCTCAAGAAGATGGCACGGAGAACCAGCATACCACTGCGTTGGAGAAGCGCGGCGTACGCGCTGAATTCAAGCGTGAAAAACTTCAAAATCATGGACGAAATCTGGAGAATCAATCGATCAGCAAGCTTCACACTGGAGATAAGTCGAGCCACTTGCTCCATGAACTCGCATACCACTGGGAGCAAACGGTCCATGGCTTTCTTCGTACTCTTGTTGTGTTTTGTCTTCTGTGGGCGTGCCCCATTTCGCGCTCTTGCTGACCCACTCCCGTTGGTCACTGTAGGTTCGGTGCGAGGGCTGGTAAATGTCACATCTGAAGACAGTTTTGCCGACGCACCAGCACCCACAAACGTCGGATCGATGAATGGCAGGATCAGCTTCCGAACCACGTGAGTGAGAAGCTGGGCGCAGTTATCAATCGAGTCTTCGGAAAGAATACGTCGATCAATGTCTAGGGTCGACATGATCACAAGCTCACATATACCAACATCAAGAGATGATTGTACTCGCGAGATGAGTCGAACATCGATGCCCGTCGCCTTCCAATCTTCGTCGCCTTGATCAAGAGCCATTGTCCCCAACACGTCAAGAGTCAAACCTGTTCGCACTTGGCGATCCATCGCCGCGGCAAGTGCAAGCAGCAAGTTGGGATCGCACTTGGCAATCAACCCACTCTTGTCCAGAACCTTCAGTGATTGAACCAACGTCTTCACCTCTTGAGGAACGAAGATATCCATCGCACCGAATTCGCCATCGCCGATTGCATTCTCTTCGCTGCGCCGCTGTACTGTATCGACCAATCGCGCCAGAGTGTCTGAGTACTTGTCCACATTCTCCGCGACTCGCTCTTCCTGGGTGAATGTTTGTCGCAGCCGTTCTTCCTCGTCGTCATCGTCCATGCCTTCAGTATCCTGAGAAGACGCGATTGCTTCATCATCACCGCTGCCGAGACCTTGAGCTGCTATGCGCACGTCGTTCTTCTTCTGAAACGAGCGGGGTTTCTTGCGCGGCGGCACATCACCCGCGCCGTGACTTAGGCGCTTGTGTGGAAGATCGTCTGTGACCCCACATCCCAACCGCACTACACTCTGGGCCCACGAAGGAAGCCGAGCCATCGCTTCCGTTGATCTCGCTGTTTTCTTCAGGTCATTTGCTGGGCTGTACCAGACAGTCAACACATTGCATTGCCGTTCAAGTCAGCACCCATCGCATCCACTCTATCGGGAAACCACCGACACAACGTACACGAGGTCGCTCCCCAAGCTTTGCAGCAGCGCGCCGAGTCGAGCGACATCAGCCTCGGATGGCGTCTGAGTGAGCTGCTGTGGATCGATCCCCACAGGCACAACCGCAGCATTGGATGGCTCCACCGCGCCACTCGGGTCAACCCCTTCCGCAGCGAGTAGCGGGCAGAGATTAGCCGCGCCGCGCATAATAATTGGATGAGACGACGCGTCTCGTCACGCGCTACAACACGGCGCTGCTCGTGCAGAGCTGTAGCGACGATGAGACGGAGAGAACCGCGCGTCGCGTGCCGCCGTTTCCCTTTCGTCTTGCGCGCGTTGCCGTTGGAGTCGGGCGTGGGTCAAAAATGGTTGCCCTTGAAAAGTTGGCGGGCAGCACCAAGACCACTTGGAATGTTGCACGAATGTTGCGTGAAGTGTTGAGACAAGAACCGCCGCATCCCAAACGGAGTGAATATGGCATGCTGGCGTCGCCCAAGAGTCCACGGCAGGGTTCTTGGCCAATGCCTCCTTCATAAGCATGCACACCAAGCAACTGCTCTTCAACGAGCATTCACCAGGAGTTGAAACACTGGGGCTGGACTGGCGTTGAAGGATTCGCTGGTGGACCGTGCGAATGCGAAGGATCGATGACTTGGTGGGAACGTCTCCCGCTAAGCGGAGACACACTCTCATCCTTTGCTATCGTAGCCCCAATCCATCGAGCACTTGTAGATGCTGCTTGGAGGATATTCTATGGCACTGGACGAGAGGCACGGGCACGACGAGTAGAGAGCATATTTATTGTGGGTTTGGACATGTGCGGGGTCTCGCTCGCCAATGCACGCGCGCTGCTCTATTTACTTCTGCTGCTGCGCGGCCTCCTGCTGCTGCATGATGTCCGCGTAGCTTTCCTGCAGTCGCACGGACGACCGCATCGTGTGGCGCAGGAACTTCTCGGCGCAGCTGCTAACGCACGAGAGCTCCTTGTCGTCGAGCTTCTTGCTGCGGAACGAGTGCACGCACTCGTTGAAGCAGAGCTCGACCGTGCGGCTAAAGTACGCAATCGTCTGCGTGACGCGCATCTCCTCGATGTGCTCCTCCATCTTGCGTTCAAAGTCGCGCTGGCTCATCGTGGCGGTCGGGCTTGAGGGTCGTTCGCGGCGGTGCGGATGTTTCCTTGATGCGGATTTGCCTGCGTTCGACGCCGCAGCCAAGAGCTCCACAGTCCCTGATTTGAAAGCTCAAACACGGGACACAACTCGTCCCTTGTTGGAAGATTGCTGAAACAAGGGACGAATCCATCCACTCAAAATAGTAGACCACTTGCCTGGAAGCGAAGTGGAAGAAAGAGAACACAACGGTGGAAGATCAAGCGCAAGATCCGGGACCCACGATGAGTTCGGCCGCGTGGTCTTCGTGGCTCGACCGCCTCGAGGGCGCGCGCGCGCAGCAGAGCGCGCTGTCCGCCAAGATCCGCTCGGGCAACGGCGCCGCCGTCGGCACGGGCGCGTTCGCGCTGCAGCAGACGGTGACGCGCCTCAAGCGGGACTTCGACCAGCTCAAGCGGTCCTCGGCCTCGCTCGTGTGCGTGTTCGGAAAGTCCAGAAATGAAGGTGGTCTACCGTTGGACTGACGCGTGGTGGTGCGCTGCTTTAGGACCAAGCAGGAGATGGACCGTCGGGAGCGCTTGTTGGAGCAGTTGGTGCAGGAGCAGGTGCGTCCTTGCCCCCGTCTAACACAGGCGTCGGTGCGAGATGCTGATTTAGTGCGCTTTCCTTTCAGAAAACCGACATGGATATCTACAGCAAGCGTAGTGCGACTGGTGGAAACTCCAAGTACGTGTGATTGTGGGCATCTTCCCGTATGCCGGTTGACGCTTTGGACTAAAGAATATTCCATGTTAGCGGGAATGTGCCACGCGACCAAGCTGGGAAGCTCCTGACTATGCAGAACCAGATCATGAAAGGTTCGTCAGGAAAGATTCTTATAAATCCATGCCAGATCTCTGGACTAAGCTTACTTGTTTGGATGGTATTGCAGACCAAGATGAGCAGCTCGACTTTATCAGCAAGGGCGTGTCGAACCTGAAGAACTACAGCACGACCATGAAGAATGAGACGGAGCTCCATGTGCGCCTCCTTGACGACATTGACACGGATGTGTCACGCGCAACCGATGGACTTGAGACGGAAGGAGCGCGGGCGGCTCAGGTGAGCTCCGAATTCGACTGTTCGTCTACGTCTTGGTGGGGTTTCTGATGTTTATGGTGGTGGTGCCATTCAGGTCGCCAGGAACAGCAGCAACTTCAAGCTCTACGTGATCATCCTTGTGCTGTTCGTCATTCTGATCTTCCTGCTGCTGGCTGGCAGCTAGGCAGCTCAAGACCGTTCGGGTGCAGGAATGGCGAGCATAGTGGATGGGAGACAATCATGAGTTGTCGTAAAGTATGTATACAAAGCGCTCAGCATTTCAGCTCGGTGTCATCATCGCTGCACGATCTATCATTACTAGATTAGGCAGCCTTCGGCTTCATCATCCTCGTTGGTCTACTCTTATGCACCATGGCATTTCTGCTCTTCTTCGGCATCGCGCGCAGCACGAAGTACACAATCTTGCCCTAGATCCAGATACAACTGGTCAGTCCGGTAGCACGCGAACAACCGCAGTATTATGCAATCGCCTACATTGTTGAAGAGGAACAGAGCATAGATCAGCAGTGGAACGTGTCGAGCTGAGAACTCTTCGCCCGACTGAAAGGCCCGTTTGGCTGGCACGAAGAGGTCCCCGTACGCCACGAGGAACGAGAGCAGCATGATCAATCGCAGGAACTTTGTGGAACCAAGGGTAAAGGGGTCAGCTCGGCTACGTTGGCATCCGTAGTGAACCAGCCACTTACCAGCGCGGCACTGCGGAAATACAAGAGAAGCACAGCGCCACAGGCGGCGAGGCGCGCCGCCGTGGGCTTTTCGTACTCGTAGAACTGCCACACGCCAAGCGCTGCGAGAAGTGCCTGCACGAGCGAGTCATCTCGGGGATCAGATCTCCAGGTCAATCAATGCCAACGCGATGGCTGGTGGCCGCACCAGCTGAATGTAGACGACGATATCCGACCGCTTCGTACGGCCGTCGCGCGCCGCCGGGCCCCAGAGCACATTGTGAAGCTGCTCGTGCTGCACGACAACCATTTTCGTCCAGGGCTGATGAACTGGGACTTGATCCGTTCCTAACTTTCATTATGTTGCTTTTATGTTGCGAATGGTTTGATGAGCTGCAGACCAAACAGCAACAGCTACACACAGCACAGGTGAACATGGCGACGGCTCGAGACCCTACGACGGCGGCGGCTGCTGCGGGGCCGCACCACAAGTTCTCGCTGCGCTGCAACTACAGCTTCCTGAAGATTGCCATGTGCGTTCACTGCCGCGTGCGCGCCACTGTGTTTTCTCCTATACTCACTGGTGCTCCGCGTTCGCTTCGTAGCATTTCGGAAGATGGCTCCAGCGCCGTCAGTGACATCAAGCGCCTCAAGTTTGCCCTGAACAACGAGCTGCGGCTCGTGTTCGGCGAGGTGGGCGCCGCGAAAGCCGAGTTTGATTTGCTGTCGCTCACCAAGGCGACCAAGGATGAGGCTGCAACGGCCATTCTGCGCGTGCAGCACAGGTAGGAAGCGCTGAGGTGGAGCTGGTGGGGGTGGATGAAATGGTCATCGCCAAACCAATTGTTCTGTGCTCACAGCCAGCTGCAGTTCCTCTGGGGTGCGTTGACGATGTGTACGTCGATCGACTCGAAGCTCTGCAAGCTGCAGGTACTCCACGTGAGCCCGTCGCTTCTGGGGCTCGCCTCGCCGCGTTTCCTGTGAGGGCCGAACAAAGCGTGTACAATACAGAAACCTCCCAACATGAGCTGGGGAAGAGAATCGGACCAAATAGCGTTACTCCATGTTACCATACTCGACCTCTGTGTTTATAGCTTGAGGGGTCCTGATGTCTTCTCGCGTTCCTTCTGGCGCTCCTCTGTGCTGGGACTGTCGGCGCGACGGCCTTCCACGTAGAAAGAGGCGTCATCATCCGAGCGAAGACTCACGTCGCTCATCTGGCGAGCGTAGCCCACGGAACTATCAGACATATATGAGTCGCGAATTTCGTCGAGCTGCTTGATGTTGCTGTAGCTGTCACGATCCGCTGAAATGTCGGACAGGAACGTGTTGGCCATCGCGTCCTTATCATGCGAGCTGATTGCATCAATGTCGACGTCTTCATCCGAGTCGTCGTCGATATCGACGGACTCTCTGTCAATATCCTCATCCTCCTCATCGTCGACATCAATGTCCTTGTCGCCAATGTTCTTCTCCTCCTTGTCATCGTCACTGCCCGCAGAAGCGTCAATATCAACAGACTCGGTCTCATCCTTGTCCTCGTCCGTGTCACCGGCCTTCGGGAAGTCCAAAAGCGGAGCGACACCTTCATCTTCTTCATCGTCCTCGTCGCCAATGTCGTTTTCAGTGACACCCGCTCCGCCACCGGCCTTCTCGAGGTAGGCGACAGCGAGATTATCCAAGTTCTGCGTGTCCGATCGCTGCATGCCTGACTGAGAGGAGGCGTCCAGAGCACTATTGAAAGATCGCTGGGAGTCAATCATCGAACCTTGAAGACCTGACGAGTAACTATCAGCGCTCATGAACGATGAGTTCACATCATCGCCAGCCGTGCTGGAACCAGGAGCGAGACTCGACGCGCCGAAAACATCGCTCCGTCCCAACGTTGTCGCAGATGTGTAGCTTCCCACATCTGATGGCGCTCGTCGGTCAAACCAGTCATCGGAAGACCCGGTAGCGTAATTTTGCTGCAGCTGACGCTCGCGCGACAACGCAGGATTCTGGGCTACCGCATCGTAGTTGTAGGAATCCATTCCGCGGCTGCTATTGCCAGCACGACTCTCGGTTCCGTACGAGTCATCGGAATCGAAGCGAAGCAGCGAGTCACGCTGGGGAGGTTGAGGCCGCGCAGCTTCTTCAGCCATCGCCGATTCTGCCGCCCGACGCTCCATGTTACGACGCCAAGTGTACTTCTCTGGCTCTGGTTTGGCGGCCTCGCTCGGACCAGTTGGACGCTGGTCGTCTTGCTGAGATGATCTTGCACCGGCAGCAGCACCGACGGCGACGCCAGCGACTGCAGCAGCTGCTCCGCCTGCTTCAAGGCCCAGATAGCGATCCGCGATCGAACGGCCCTGCGGCCGACCATTGCTCGCATTCTCCATCCCGTAGCCATTTGGTGCTGATCCGCGACCACCTTGAGCGCCGTAGCCAGGCTCTGCTCCACTTCCGTACCGATACTGGCTTCCGCCACGTTGTTGCTGTTCAGCCCCGTACCCCCCTTGGTTCATTCCGGCGCCTCGTCCGCCAGCCTGCTGACCGTACACGTCCGCTGGGGAAGGAACTTGTTGTTGTTGTTGCTGCTGACCATATCTTCCATGAGCTCCATAACCAGTCGCAGCGCCAGTACCTGAACCTTGAACCCCAGCATCGCCCCGTCCGAACGGCTGCTGCTGCTGCTGCTGCTGCTGTTGAGCCATGAAATTCTGCTCTTTAAACTGCTGACTCTGCGAGTAAGGATCACTCGCGGGACCGCCGTTGCGCGTTCCGTGCGCTCCTCCCATCGAGTTCAAACGCTCGTACCGTCCACCGCGGTTCGCCTCCTCGATCGCGTGGCGCCGAGCGTCCCCATCATCTTCATCGTCAGCGCCCTTTCCCTTGTTCTTGCATCCGCGAACAATCTTGTACACGATGATGTACGCTTGACGAAGGAAGAGCAGGAAGAAGATGAAGATGTTGACCCCAATGATGGCGTACGCGACCTTGTCTCGAACGTTTTGCGGGAAGAAGTCATCTTGCACGAGCACGAGCATCATGCAGACGAGTACGACCTTCATGAACACGGACACGAGGCCAATGTAGTACAGGAATCGGAGCAGGTTTGGCTCGCGGATGATAATGAGCAGGAGGTACAGGAACGTCACGCCCAAGACGCAGAAGAGCTGTTTGGTGGGGTCTTGGACGACACCAACGATCACACCTGTCGCGACTGCCAGCAAGATTCGCGGCACGAAGAAGAAACGATTGTCGAAGTTGTACTCGTCGTAGTAGGCGCTGTACTTCGCGGCGAACGGGCGTTCGTCGTGCTCGACAGTGCCAATGTCCTTGAGCTCATCTGAGTTGTTGGCAATGATGGCAACACCGAAGATGATCGCAAAGCCCACCGCTGCGACAAGCAGCACACAGGCGAGCGCGAAATGCGAGTCCTTCGGCTGGTCCGAGCGCATATTCTCGTAGATGAAGTAGCTCCCGGTCATGGCGAAGATGTATTGCGCAAGGAGCAGCGCAAGGAGCACCGCCCAGATCACCTTGCGATACCACTTTGCAGCCACTTGACCAAACGAGAGCTTCTTACTGACGCACGACATGATCAAGACCCAGATGACATAGAGCACGTGGATCACAACCACGACTGCGGCGAACACCTTGAGCGTGTAGAAGAAGAGGTCCTTGGCGTCAACGCCGAGCGTCTTGGCATACTTTGCAGGCCCGGTCTCACCGTCGTACTTGGGTTGGACTGCGGCTGAGGCGGTGTCGGCGACAGTATCAGTCAGCGCGAGACGTCGTGACGGCAGGAACTTGTCCGTGAGCGACGTCGGCAAGTTAAAGTTGGTCCACGCGAGCTCCTTCGAGAACTGGTTGAGAAACTCGGGCGCGCCCTTTAGCTGCAGCTGGCCGATCATGCCGATGTACTGGGCCTGCTCGAGGATGTGGGTCATCTCATAGAAGCCGCCGGCGAAGCTCATCGCCGACGCCATGGACGGAACCAAGGACGCCCAGAGCATGGTGCCGGCGCCGGCAGCGGCCGTGGCCACGAGCGTGGTCGCGACGACCGACGAGATCGTCGTGCCGGCCGAGGTGTCGAGAAAGTGGAGCGTGCCGACCGTGGTCGTCGGCCAGTCGGTGTTGCGTCCGAAGACGCAGCCGGAGCAGTTCTGCGCGGCGATCGCGCTCGCGCTGATCGAGTCGTAGTCGGTACCGGAGGGCAGCCCGAGCTCGCTGACGATCTTGCGCTCGCCCCACGGCAGGATGTAGAAGTAGAACACCGCGATGAAGAGCACGAGCATGCCGATGCTCATGAGCAGCCCGATGAGCTGCGAGAGGATGATGCAGCCGCAGCATTTCACGGCGCAGCACAGCGGACTCGTGAGCGCGCCCATGGTTTAGACCGCTGGCTTTCGAACGCGCGTAGTGTGGGCGTGCGGGCTCGTGGAGCGCCGCGAAGACAACGGGCTGGACGTGCGTGAATCGGCCTTCCAGGCGAGGCAAACGGGCGGGTGCTGGAGAACGCGAAGTGCCGTCGGGAAGACGCGCTTTCTTCTCCCTCTTCGTTACGTACACGTACGACACGGATTCGATTCCTCCCCAATGGGCGTGTTACCTCAATGGCGGTCGGCGCAGATGGGGGCGGGCAAACTATCAAGTGCAACGGAAACATAACCGAGGAGAGCCAGCAGCGGGAAACCGAGATACTGCAAAATCAGTTGATCAGCATATCCGCGCATGAAAAAGTATCAAAACTAAACTGAATTAGAGAGTTTCTACCTTTCTCTTCAGACGCGGCATCGTAAAGTACCGAATAAAAAACCGAGACGTCCCACTGTGCAGCTGACATGACCACCACCTGGAACTTGTGGGCAAACCCAGCGTGAAGCCATTCGAGAAAGTGTAGGTGATGGACTGTTGATTGGTGGAAAGTATTCTCTTTCCAACAGTTTTAGCCAATAGAAAAACTAATCCGTTGCAGCGGGGAAAGGGAGATGGCTACACGATGGAGACGGAAGCCAAGTTGCCAGAGCGATGACCAGGTTGGATAAGACTGGCCCAGCTCAATCCAACTCAATTGTGCACAATTCTGCATATACCAGGAACGATGCACTGCCGTTGAGTACGACTGGCTTGTGGTTCAGGTGAGGGGTGCTTCACGGGTGCTCAAGCTTGGGCTTCGTCGCTCCACGATACCGTGGCCTTTGGAGCCACGGGTAGTATCACTGCGCAAGGACCCTGCCTATTATACTTCGCCTGGGTATTCATGACTACTGATAGCGAACACATTCAGTACAGCGCTTGCGATGAAGCAGTGAGGTAGTCTCGTTCGTCCCCGCAGTGCGTGCAGAACGCAGCGTGAAAAGGCAGTTTGGAGACTTTTGCTACTTTCACTGAATCGTTTCCTAATATTTCACAACTACTTGTTAGAAACCTGTTTCTATCTAGCACCTCGGTGCCATTTTCATCTGTGCCGCCCACCAAGATGAGTGCGACGCACCCGTACGAATGGTGCGTTCTTGCGCACGTGCTAGTGTCCTCCAGAGGCGTCTATATCGGCGCACGTATTGCGCATTGGCCTCTTGAATGCGTACTGATGCAATGTACTGTGCAGCGAAATCAATCTGAGCTTCCCGGAGCCAGAGGATGCCGAGAACGCCATGCTGACCATTCAAGTGGACGAGGAGCTCCAGCCCGAGAAGATCCACCGCACGCTCAGCGTCAAGGGCTCGAACCTCGTCGTGTACGTACTTGAGCTGATGGTAAGATTCCGTTGAGCGGCGTCTAACCGTTTTGTATGCGCCTGCGCGTCGCAGCCACTTTGAGGCCACCGAGATCCGCCTGCTGCGCGTCGCCGTGTCCTCGTTCTACGATATGGCGCTTCTCGTCGCGCGCACGATGCTCGAGTTTAAGGAATAGACGCCACCACTTTGTGACTTCCTCCATCCCGCCAAGCTGCGTCTAGTCGTTCTGGTGGCAGCCCAAACCAGCCCACGCAGCGCTCGCTCGGTCTGCTCATGTTGAACGCCATGCTCCGTTGTTGCCATGGACTCCATGAGAAGGGCTTCTAATGGAGCTATATATGTTTGTAATAGTGGCCTCTGCCAACAGCTACAAGAACACAATGATTGCCATGCAGGTCAACTCGGACGCGCCAACGATGATGCTCGGCGATGCACTGAGTGCCGGCGGCGCCGCGATGCGCGAGCTGCGCAGCTCGACGACCACGGCGCGAGAGAGCGTGGCAGTGCCACGCGACGCCGGCCACGCCAGTCTCGGCCGCTTGCTGCGGCTGGTCGCGGACCCGCGGAGCGACGAGAGCCACGTACGTGATGGCACGAGGACCACGATGGATATGGGCAAGCGCACTAACGGTTTGATATGGCAAAAAGGTGGAGGCGGCCATCACGCACCACGAGACCAGTGCGTCAGACGTGGCGGCCGTGGCAGCAGCGGCGGTCGTGCCACCGCGCGCACTGGCACTGTCGGACCATCGCCACATCAGCAACATTGGCAGCGTGCTGGACGCTGTCGACCGCGCGATTGCCGCGCTCGATGCGACGTCCCTGAATGAAGCAACAGCAGCAAGGTACCCGCACGTCAGCGTCCAACCACAACGGGAATAGTTACTTGGGAGTTGGGACTGACAACGTCGGGGTCCTTGGGCCTTTTAGGAATATGCTGCGAGCGCTGGCGACGGCTCTGGCCACGCAGAGCGTGAGCGAGTGCTCGTCGACCAAGCACAACGTGTGCCTGTGGACGGCGGCGTCCAAGAAGCGACTACGGCTGCTCGAGTGGATGGCAACGCGTCGAAACCCCGCTGCGTTCCGAGTTGTTTTTGAGGACGCGCTGCTCGGTGAGCTCACAGGCGACAAGACGAGTCAGCTGACCGCGAGTCTCGTGATCTTCGAGCTCGCGCAGCGCTTCCGCCGACGCCAAGCTGGCGCGAGAGGCCAATGGGGACTGTTTCTGGACCCGCTGACGGCGGCGGTGCGTAATGGATCCGTGGAGACGGCAACAGGCCCAAAGCCGTCCAAGCTCGGAACGGCGGCGCTCGATGCCCTGATCATCGTGCTGTGTCTGGCATCCGAGTCGTCGGAGCGTGCCGACCAAATTATGGTAGGGACACACAGCCCTGACAGTGGAGCTAAATGATGTAACAGCGCTGACCGGTGCGCTTTGTGTGCATGTATGTAGGAGTGTATGCGGTTTGTGTTGTCGACGTTCGTGCAGTGGCACATGCGGTCCGTGAGACGGCAGTGGGCCGTGATGGCGGTGCGGCAGCTCTCATCGATGCTGACAGAGGCGACGTGTGAAACTATCGGCACAAGACAAGCGCTCGAGATGGCCGCGTGGCACTGGAATGCCACGGCGATGTGGCTGTGCTCGCGTAGCGACTGCGTGCTCTCGGTGCGCAAGACGCTCGTCGATGCCGTAGCTCGGATGATCAACGTTTTGTACCGCGAGACCAGCTCGCATCGCAGAGAACACACTGGCGTTCATGGTATCTCGCAGCACAAGACCGTTGCGTTGCTTCGCCGACTGTGTGCGCTCATGAGCGTGCACGCAGGCAGCCCCACAGAGTTGCTGCCAGCCGTGGCAGTAAAGGGCAAGCTGCTGGTCGCACTTGCTGCCGGTGTGGCAGCTCCGATAACTCGTGAGCTGGGACTCAAGATGCTTCAAAAGATGCTCATTGGTGACAGCGGAAGCGACAACCAGAAACTCGAGCCTGTGCTGCCGTTGTCTCAGCCTGAAGTGAAAGCATTCGTGTCCATGGTTCAGCGTTCATTCACCAGCAGCGATTCTCTCGACGGTGGTGTGGCCGACTTGATTGCGGAACTCTGCCTACGTGCTGGCTTCATCGGCCACGAAGACTACTCCAACAGGGAGCGGATAGCAGTGCGTTTCTGGTTGGCAATCACTGACCGCGCGCTCGATGTGTACACGGCGATCCCCTCATTCGACCAGGCGACGCGTACGCAGTGGCTCAGAGACACTTCAAGGGCGGTGCTTGGCGTGCTGCGTCACCATTGCGACAAAGATGCTCGAACCCATGCCACGCTCTTAGTGCCGAAACTTGACCTCGCTGTGTGCATGCAGTACACCGCATCCACACTTGTGCCAGAGCTTGATGCCGCGACGTCCGGGGCGCTTGTCACGTGGATTTTCCAGAGCGCAGAGGGGAATGAGGCTCTAACAGCGGATCTCTCAAGCACTCTCGTGGACACGTTGTGCCGTGGCACTACCAAGATGCATTCCGCCTCGAGTCCGAGTGATTTTGGAGTGACGTCTCCACAGGAACAAACTGCCTCTGAAGATCTCCAAGCCGCTCTGCTGGCCAAGTCACGAGACGGTTGGTGCACTCGTGCGACACGCACCACGCGGACAAGTGTGCTTGCCGCCCTCGTCCGCAAGGTGTTCGGCTCGCCACGAGATTCGACTCTGGTTGCGTGGCTACGAGAGCTCTCTCTTCTCGGATGGTTTGACGACGGCCTGGCGTCGGTTCTGCCGATCGTGACGGACCACATGCAGGTACGCAGCCACGAGCACTACAGAACGGACTTCGCGATAAGCGCTCACACTTCATTGTATGCAGCGTCTAGGATCGCTTACGGAAGAACTGTTGGAGGACGAGTCAGCCCACGCGTCCCGTGCCGTTGAGCACTTGCTGTTCGCCAGGCTAGCGCCAAATCTTGTGCTGCGCGTCGTACCCCGCGCGTCATTTCTCTCGTTCTATGCGTCGTCTCCAAGCAAGCTGTTGGTAGGTCTTTTCTCCTTAGCACCACGGGTCTTAGCTCGTTGCGTGGATTTATCCCGTCTTCGTGGCTTATCCTTCCATACGAAGGCTAACGACGTGAGGACAGGGTGCCTATCGGAACTGGCACAAGCGCTGTGGAGCCAAGTGCTGGATCCTCTGGAGTACAAGGAAGTCAAAATGCTCTCTGTCGAGCTGTTGACCAAGCTACCTATCCAGGAAATTCTGCCTCCTGTGCTGGCGAGCCTAACTGCGTTTGTCGCGAGTCAAGGTGGCCCGGTGGCAGTGGTCAAGCTGCCCACAGTAGCAGATAACGAAGAGCTCGAAGCTGTCGATGGCGGCTTCGTGGTCGCGAAGTTGATGGTGTACTACCTCAATCTTGTTTTCACCGACGAATCCATCGCCATGGTCGACACCACGCTACTTCACAAGACTGCGAGCGTGCTTCTCACCGTGCTGAGCCTGCCGTGCTCGCCAAACGAGGCGTTCTCGGCTGAAAAGTCGCCGCTAGTGGACTTGCAGATGGGCGCCATCGAGTGCATTTCCCTGCTGGTAACTCGGTCGCTCAAGGAAGGATCTTCGGAGCTCCGCTTCGTTGAAGATGCTGTCGTTGACATCATCCTCACAGGTCTTGAGGCGAACACGCCTCACCAAGTTGATCCCATTGAGAAGAATCATGTGGATCATGATACGCTGCTTCAGCGCTGGCGGACTAGCGCGTACGGCGCGAGAGTCGACCACGGTCGCTTCTCTGAGACTCAACTGAGGATCTGCTGCTGCAACGTTTTACTGAGGTGCGATCGCATACATAGGAAAGCTCGTTCAGATCTGACGGACCCATGGTTGTGGTTTTGCTAGCTCCTTCGCCAAGGCCGACTCCAATGCTACGGGCACATTCCAGAACCGGGTCCTGCGACAGAGGATCCTCCCGTCGATCCAGCTCACGCTGCCGCCTCCAGTTCTTGCTGGATGTCTACAGGCGTGTGGAATATCATGCGTCTTCCAGTGATGCTGCTCGCCACGTGACTTACGATCGTGTGATGTAGATCGCCTTTTCCTTCTTCTTCAAGGTCGGTGCGACCATCGAGCGAGACGACAAGCTCGCCGCCGAGATCACTCATGCCGGCGTCTCCATCGTCGTTCGAATCCTGCAATCCCCCGAAGTGCTGGAGTCCGCGGTATGCTGCTCTGCTGGGGTTGCCAGGATCGTTGGTGTTTGTGAACTCACTAGTAAATTCTGACACGCATAGGTGTACATGAACGCGCTCAAGCTCTTGGGGGCGCTCATCGGTAAGGTCTCGTGGCTGTGGCCCAGCCTAGCAGCAGGCGACTCCACCACGCAAGAAGCCATCGCAGCGTACGTGGGCCGATTCTTTATCCTCAGTACGCGCCTAGTGCTCACTGTCATGATGCGACTTCTATCACAGCGGACTGCAACGACTGCGAGACGCAACGATCACAGCGCCACCCGTCCAACAGCTCGCCCAGTCGCTCCTTGCAGCGATTCTCTCTGGATAGAGGGAATAATGGGCTCGTCCGTCTTCCGCTGTACCGTGCGTGACTACGAAAAATAGGGACTCCCGCTAAGCAGAAATCCACTGAATGAACTGGGATGGCGGATCGTTCGCTGAGGCGAATGTGATGGAGTCGGATCAAGCCCGCCAACCTCGTCCTCAGCGTGAGTAGCGTCGAGTTGGCGCCGCCGGTGGCTTCAAATGGATCCCCCAGGCGCCACGTCGCACTAACGCCCATCGACGAATCAGCAATGTCCCATCCTCCGCACTTCCACCGCCTCAGAAACCGGCGGTCGCCGACCCCTAGAATATGAGATTTCTCAGACCGCACCCCATTCGTTCTCGCGTTCTCCTCTCTCCACGGAGCGTCGCGTTGGCAAACATGCATCCGTCGATTTCCAGCGCGCGGCGGTTGGAGATCGATGTGGTCAGCTTCAGCCGAGAAGCAGCCGTGTGGGTGCAAGAAATCACTTGACGTGTGGGTTCACGAAACGCGACCCAGCAACATGTGAGCGATCGAGTTGGGCATGGAGGTCGAGCGCTGGCTTTCAGTAGTATCCGGAGAGCACTGCGAGGCAGCAGCACGAGCCAGCTCCATGCGCTCTCTCCCGCGTAGGTACGCCACTGGGGCGCCTTCGCAGGCTGGGAGGGAGACCTCGCCAGTTTACTGGAGCGATCCGTCCCAATTCCTTCTCTTCCTCCTGGACGATCGTCTGCCTCCTCTCAGGGCTGGTCTCTCGGCCGACCGTACGATGATGTGAAGGAGGGAGGCTGGTCTCTGCGCGTCTCAGCTGTGCGGGCGGCTACACAACGAGGCCCGAGCCCTATCCGTCCGGAGAATCCACCGAGGATCTGGCCTCCGGCATCTCACCATGCGCAAGCCACCAGGTGGTCCCAGCGCTTCGCTCTCCCCAAGCACCCGTGAACAGAGTCCCTCCTATCGTGAGCGAATCTCTGGACGGGCGCGGCGCCGCTGAAAACCAGCGAGAGGCGCGCACCCACACTTGCCGCGCTTACGTACACTTTAGGGGCCGGACTGGCCTCACTTCCTTCAGAAACCTCCAGTGGCGCTGGCCACCACCACTGCCCTCTCACTCGCACGACGTCAGTCTCCCATTTGCCACGCCCGATACCCCCACTACCATGACGATGCGCCAGAGTCTTCCCCATTACGACAACGCCGCCGACAGCCCAACCAAAGCCGCCGCCACGAGCGCCAAGACGATGGCGCCGAGCTACTACGCGCTGCGCCACTCGCTGCCGAGCGAGCGCAGCGTCCCCGCAGAGGGCCTGGACGACTGGCGGCGCTACTCGGCACCGACCATGGGCTCGCCGCTCTGGGCACCTGCGGTCGTACCGGAGACCATCCTCGCGGCCACGGACGTCAGCATCGCCGGCGTCGCGCAGCGCGGGGACCATTGCGTGTACCTGCTCGAGATCGAATCGGGCGCGTTCGGCGCACACGTGCTGGACCGGCGGTACTCGGAGATCCGCGCGTTTCGCGCGCAGCTGCTGGCGATGGCCAGCAGCGCCTGCGGGTCCTCGCGACGCTGCGGCCACGGGCCCTGTGCGCAGCTCGCGCGGCTCACACAGCTCAAGTTCCCGCGGCGCCGCCTGCGGCTGAGCAGCGAGGCCAACTTTGACGTGGCGCAGCAGCGCGAGCCGCAGCTCGAGCGGTTCCTCCGCACCGTGCTGCGCGCGTACCGCCTAGCGTCGCGCCGCGAACTGCGCGCCTGCAAGAACGCGCGCTGCAGCGCGCTGAACGCGATCCGCCAGTTCTTCGAGGTGTGCGAGCCTGTCGTGTCGGACCAGGAACCCGACGTCGTGACCACGTACGATGACACGGAAGCCGAGCGTAGCGTCGACTACAAGATGCCGTTGGGGCTCGCACCGGTGTATGGACCGCGCAGCTACAACGCACGATCGCTCCGCGGAGGCGCATGCTCCGCCCGGTTGTACTCGATCGAAGAGCAACCGGAAGCGCTCACGGCGCACTAGTTAGCATCGCTGTCAACCTGTCCACGTATGCAATACACTTGTCGTCGTCGATTTACCTATTAACCATAAGATTGTCGCCCGGCCTCGTCTCACCTATAGCAACTTACTTCGGCAACTTGGAGGCGGCCATGAAGAGCGCCCACGAGCGACTGAGACCGTCGTCGAGCGGGCACTTGACAAGCACGTCGCAGGCCTGCTCGGGCAGCAGCACGGCCGCGTTCGAGTAGAGCAGCGAGGTCCAGCCCGAGCCGTGGGTCTGCCAGTTGCGGACGCATTCCAGCTGCGCGAGGATCTGCTCCCACTCTTCCTTGATGAAGCTCGGCGAGCGCACGACGTCCAGCATGGGCGAGACCGGGATCATCTGGATGCCATGGATGCACTCGCGCGCCGGGTTGAACCACGTCGCGTAGTCACACTTGTTGTCGAAGCAGATGCCCGTGACCTTGTTCTTGCCAAAGGACGCCGGGTGGATGCGCCCGAGGTGGTCGTCCGAGATGAGAAAGTACGTCTCGATCGCGAGCGCGTTCACCTTGAGCATCAGCTTCGCCAAGTGCTCCACGGGTTTCTGCTGCGTCACGCGTCCGTAGAGCGCGAGTCCGTAGAGGAAGTTGACCTCTTCGGAAGTGCTCTCCTCGTCTTTGCCGTCGGCCATGGGCGTGACGCCGTGCGAGTACGAGTGGCCGAGGAACCAGTTGAACAAGCGGAAGCGCGGAAAGAACGCGTCGCCGGCGTCCGTGGTGACGACGTCGCGGATCAGCGTCTCGACGAACACGCGCAGCTCGGCGTAGTCCTCGGGCCGATGGTCACCCGTGGACGTTTCGCCGTCCATGTGGAGCAGCATCGCCGCGGCGGTGATCAGGTACCCGTAATGGTAGTGGTGATCGTTGTACACGGCGTTGCCAAAGTCCACGTTCATGTCGTTCTTGCGCAGCGCCTCGCTCGTGATGATGCCCTTGTACACCGTGTCGTACACTAACGGGTATGCCTCCTGGTTCTTCGCGAACGCCTTGAGCAGTCCGCGCAGCTTGGTCAGGCCCTGTTCAAACACGGGCTGCAGCTCCGGGCTCGTGGTCATGGACAGGTGCTTGGCCACGAGCACCATGGTCGCAAACTTCTGGAGCGCCTTGCCCTTGAAGTAGTAGCTCCCCTCGCGCGGGAGATCGCGGTTCCAGTCTGTATGGAGGATTTCCTGGGTCACGACCTCGACGAGCTGGAGCTTCTGAACGACATGCGCCGGGACGGACGCGCCCACGGGCACGGGCTCGGTCGCTTGCGCGTTCACGGCGTCGCTCGTGGCCTTGGGGGGCACGAAGCGCCACTTGGTCGCGGCACCGCGCAGCGTGTACGCCTGCATGGGGCCGCGCGTGTGCGACCAGAGCTCGAGCTCGGGCTTGCGGATCACGAACGCCGCGTCGGCCATCTGCTGCAGGTGGGTCAGCGCAAAGTGGAGGTGGGAGTCCACGGGGCACGTGGTGCTGGCATCCAGCGTACTGGACCCGGCGCGCTGGAGCGTCCAGTCAAAGCCGAAGGCCTCGCCGTCGTCTTCAGTGAAGACCGTCGCGCGCGTCGGGAACACGCCCGCGGTCTGGCGATACAGCGCGAGCACTTTGCGCTCCTCCTCTGGATCCTGCTGCCGCGACGCCTCCGACGACACATACGCGCACTGGACCACGCCGTCGAACGGCTGCGTGGTGGCCATCGCGTTGTTCTTCATCGTGACGCGCATTTTGGACGGCGAGCTCCCGGGAAGCTTTCGGGACGCCGCTGGATAGTAAAACAGGATCCACTTGTGGCCGTTGTTGAGCACGATCTCGATGGACGACGTCGCGTCGGTCTCGGCCTCGCCGCCCTCCTCGTACTGCTGGCCGTTGACCGAGAGGATGCTGTGCTCCGACTGGATGCTCGCGTGGAGCCCGCCGTGGTACGTGAGCGTCGTGAAGGCGTTGCCCATGGACACGTACGTCCGGAGAAGCTGCGCGGGACTGGTGTCTGGCCGGCCAGCGGACGATCCGGAGAGCTGCAGCGTGCAGCCCAGGTCGTCCCAGGACTCGATCGCGAGCTGGACGCCGGTCCACTCGGCGGCCGAGAACACGAGGTTCTTGACGGTCGCTGGGAAGAAGTAGTACTTGATCGCGCCGTTCTCGTTGACGGGGCCGTCCGTGCGGTAGTCGTGGAGGTACGCGACCGAGAGCCCGCGCTTGTCGTGGGCCACATGGTACACGTACGGGTTCGCGAAGATCGGGTCCGAGTCGCGGCCGCTGGACGCGTCCCACGCGAGCAGGTTGCCCCACCAGTCGTTGGTCGGGATCGGCGCGTCGCCGGCCGCGACGTTGCGCGGCGAGATGAGGTGGCGCAGCGCGTCCGTGGACTGGAAGAGCCCCGGCGGCGGCGGCGAGCGCGACGACGCGAGCGACATGGTGATGGCGGCGGCGGTGGTCCGGAGAAGCGAACGAAGAGAGAAGTGAGGGGGACTGCTGGATTCGCTCTCTCTGGATCCGGAGAACTGTGCTGGATTGGGATCGCGTTGCGTGCGCAGCTTGCTGGTCAAACCCCCGCAGGATCGCTTCAACAAGCAGGGGCGAAAGAAACCAGATCGCGTTAGGTTCGGTTTAAATTCGCTTTTGGTGCGATCGTCCCGAAGTGAGAGACAAAACACGGGACGAAGCGTTTTAGTGGCTGGGACTAACGCGGTGATGCGCGCGACGTCACTGGTGTTCGACGTTTTTCCAACGAATCTTTCTCACACAAAGGACCGTGTTCTGACCGGACCAACTGTGCGCGCCCCATGTTGGATCGGCTCTCCGGTTAGACGACCTCTCTACACGAGGACACGCTTGGCGCGATTGGGCGGTAGCGCTGATATGGAAGTCGACTGGCCGTGCGGGCGATGGAGCGATAGAGACGGTGAGACCCTCTACGGGAGGCATCACACGCAGCAAGCTGAATCTAGCTTCACTCAGAGTTGCCCTCCGTTTCGAATCATCAAGCCACACGCTTTATCCAGCACACACAAATCAGTGCCTAAACAGGTTTATGGTGCTGCGGCCGTTCACAACAAGGAAGCGTCAAGTAGAATCGTTCTGGCCCGCAAAACGACGACTGGTGGCGTTGGGGCAAGGTGAGGGCGCCGAGAATAATGGTGGCTGCGTGTGCGTATGTGCGATGGCGCAGTGGGGCGATGACGATGGACGCGTCCACCGGCGATATCTGGAAGACGTTGTGGGATTGGGAAATAGTAGCTTCACAGGACGCAACGGCTGTGCATGTGTGAACAAGAACACTGGACCGCGCTCTTGTCGGTCGACGCGCTGAAGCCACAATTATATTTACTGTAGAAATCGGATCGGGTCTTCAGCAGCTGACCGCTGCGGCCAGGCCTTATTCCCCGCCAACCGGTCGCTCTCTGCTGCTGATCATCGGCCTGATGTGGTTGGTGGTCGTGCTGCTAAGCTCACTGGCCATCCGCCATCGAGAACAACCGGGGAATGCGCAGCCTTGCGTCCGCTCGCCTCCAATGGAGGCTCCATGTCTGGCGATGAGTTTAGCCGCTTCAACGAGTCCCTCTCAACCCACGAGAAGTCAGCTGGAACTCAAAACGCGGATTTGATTTTCTTGACCTAAAAAACGCTGCACACTTGATCGATCTGCCTGGTTTCTGTTCTTCTGCGCCTCGCCCGAGCGAGCAGAAACTGAACCCAAAAAGCCCCTAAAAATGATTCTTGGCAGAAATACAGTTCACGCCCGACGTCTCCAGCAAATTTGGCACACTTCCAGCAGCGCTTTGTGGTAAAACACGGAGTTGGTTTGGATTCGAGCCCTATCCCTCCAGCATGAGTCTTGAGTCGATCTGGGCGACTCGGCACCACCACACTGTACGCCGTCCAGCACATGGGCCTGCCTCACGTCCCCAAAGTGTTATCTCTCTAGCATGTAGAGAGCGTGACGATAGAGTTTCACACAACAGCACTTAATTGCTTTTCTCCGCTGGCCCCACAAACGCACTCGGTCCAGTGGCGCTGCACCGCGGAACACATCGCCGCGCTTTCCCGGATCTCCGCATCACCTTCCGCTCGACTGGTCACTGCGCCGCAGAAGATTCGCTCCGCACTCGACGGTCGACCGATTCATCCAGAGGGCCCTTCTCTGCGCTCCCATCTCCTCCACCCCGCCTTTGGCTCTTCGCCCCGGACAGTCAGTTCCACATTTTCCGACCCTGGACGCGGCACGCGTTCTCCGGGTCCGGCGTGCGCGAATCCAGTAACCCTCTAATCCAGCTCATCCAGCCATGCCCATGCACCACGCCATGCCCGCGCGCGCGTCCAGCGCCGCCATCCGCCGCGTGACGCCCGCGGCGCCGCGCCCGCCGGTGCTCGCGACGCGCCACTCGCTCGGCGCGCTGCCCTTCGACCACGAGACGCTCGAGGTCGCCGTGCTGCTGCGCCACTCGGCGCCCACGAGCAGCGTCTTCTCGCCCTCGTCCTCGGGCGCGTCGCTCTCCTCCTCCTCCTCCTCCTCTTGCTGCGCCAAGCCGCTCGCACCCGAGAGCGTGCTCGCCAGCACGGACGTGCGCGTCACGGGCGTCGCGCAGCGCGCGGGCCACTGCGAGTTCGCGCTCGAGATCGACGCCGGCGCCGGGGAGGCGCCCCAGGTGCTGTACAAGCGCTACTCGGAGATCCGCGACTTCCGCGCGCAGCTACTGGCGATTGTCGGCGACAAGAAGACCCACTGCGGCCACGGGCCGTGCGCGCAGCTCGCGCAGCTGGCGCAGATCAAGTTCCCGCGGCGCCGCCTGCGGCTCCCGGGCGCCACGCGCGCTCCCAACCTCGCGGTCGCACAGGCGCGCGTGCCGCTGCTCGAGCGGTTCCTGCAGGCCATGCTGCGTGTCTACCGCATGGCCTCGCGCCGCCAGCTTCGCGTGTGCCTGAACGCGCGTTGCGTGCTGCTTGGGCTCATCAAGCGCTTCCTCAACGTCTCCGAGCCCGCGGTCCCCGAGCTGCCGGCGCCGCAGGACGAGCCCGAGCCCACGCACTGCGGTGTGGTGTCGCCGCCGGCGGCACCACGCTGCTTCCCGGAGCTCGCGTTCACGACGCTCTACGGCGACAAGCCGGCGCCGCTGTTCCCGATCGCCGAGGACCCGGAACCCACGGCCGTGGCCTCCGACTGATAGGAGGCCAGGTCCGTAACCCCAGTGTTCCCAGCTTGTACGACTACGCCCTCACGACCACCATGGGCCATCTCCATCGCTTCACCGCACATTTTATCTATTAGGAGTAGGAACCGCCTTGTAACCTTATACATCCGATCGCCCCACTCCCCTTTCGAAGTGAAGAAAGGGAGGCGCGTCACATGAACTTCAAGAAACGCCGTCGCCCGCTTTTCGTTACGGTCGCCACGGCGCTCTGGACGCCAGGAAGGTCGGTCCGACCATGGACTCCGTGGGCGCATAGCTGCATTCGGAATCCGCTGACGCCGCCCATGGCACCCAAAGCGTTCGACCGAAATACTACGTAGTAGAACTTCCATGACTCCCTCGATGGCGTTTTAGCAGCCAGGCACCCACCTCGGTCAGGATGGTGGACCGGGAATCCAGTTTTGTGAACCCAAGAGCGACTGAGATTTAGTGTGCGGCCGGTCCCGAGTACACATTTTGTGCTGAGTGATGGTAAGCTTACAGCCCGCGAGAGTCAAGGCAAAGAATGAACTCGCTGGAATCCAGGGCACGGAGTGCACCCACGGCGCTCTCTCGTCGCCCCTGTCCGTTGCAGGGCCCCCCCCACTTGCCCCGTCCA
The DNA here is from genome assembly GCA_027475725.1 of Pythium rhizo-oryzae. NCBI lineage: Eukaryota > Oomycota > Peronosporomycetes > Pythiales > Pythiaceae > Pythium > Pythium rhizo-oryzae. The sequence goes on from JAMFLL010000006.1 coordinate 153,023, forward strand.
GTCCACTGCACGCCCGAACAGACCGGTCCAGAGAGAGAGCCATTTTCCAGTCTACCAGAGACCCCACATACACGCTCCACAACACCATGGCCCTGCCGCACCCCAGCGCCACGTCCTCCGCTCCGATCACCTCTCGCCGCTCGCTCGGTGCGCTCCCCACCTCCTCTGAGCTCCCCCTAGCCACGGGCATGGTCCCACGCCACTCGTCCCCGGGCCTTTTGCCCTCTGCTGGTCAACCCGCCTCCGACCTCGCCGAGAGCGCGCTGCTGCGCACCCAGGTCCGCTTCACCGGGCTCGCCACGCAGGACGCGCACTGCGTGTATCTGCTGGAAGTCGACACGGGCGTCGGCCACGTGCCCCACGTGATCCCGAAGCGGTATTCGGAGATCCGCGACTTCCGCGCGCAGCTGCTGGCGATCGTCAGCGACAAGAAGACACACTGCGGCCACGGACCGTGCGCACAGCTCTCGCAGCTCGCGCAGGTAAAGTTCCCGCGACGACAGCTACGACTCCCGGGCCTGTCCGCCGCGCGCCGCGAGGCCGACGTGGACGTCGCCCACCAGCGCGCGACGCTGCTCGAGCGGTTCCTCCAGGCCGTGCTGCGCGTCTACCGGCTCAGCTCGCGGCGCCAGCTCCGCGTGTGCACGAACGCACGCTGCATGGTGCTGGACGTGATCCAGCACTTTCTGGAGGTGACGCCTGAGGTGCTCGCCACTCGCCGCCCGATGGACCGCGATCTCCGCGCGACCATGGACCCGGAGTACAAGGCCTCACGCCTCCAGCTCGCCAAGGTGGTGCTGCCGGGCGATGCGCACAGCTACCCGGAGCTGGCTCACTCAACGCTCTGCCGTGACGGTCCGTCACCGCTGTACCCGATCGACGAAACTCCCGAGTCCGTCGCTTAGACACCACGCTGTCTCCCAATGGAAGGAGACAGCCACGTACATGTCGATCGCTGTCCGGACTAGAGACCTTATTTACTTCAAGAGACCTTTTTGTATTTTGCCCACACACTCCCCCCGTTATCGTTTCCTCGCTGTCGTGGAACTGAAGAGCGCCTCGATCGCTGAGGTGATCTTGCCCTCGTCGTCCAGCCCGCCCATGACTTTCGCCGCGGCGCCCCACTGGATATTGCTGGCCAGCTCGCCGTCGCTCTCGGCCTCATGGACGCGAAGCTCGGCTTCGCTCACAATGTCGTTTGCGCGCTGCTTTGCCCACTGCGCATGAACACGATAAACCAGCATGTTATTCCCCCTGTGGCATTTCCAAGTTCCCCGCCGTCTCTCACGTACATCTAGCCACCGCGATGGACGCCGAGAGGACTTGCGCGACCCCGGCTGCGGCAGTGGCCGTTGTGGGTCCACGAGCACACGGCCGGGCCGGCCAATTGTTGATGTGGACGCTGGCAGCGCTGAGCAGTTCGTCTTGACCAGCGGCACCATCGTGATCGCCGGCGGACGCACGGCGATCGCCTTGAGGGTCCTTGGCGACCGTTGGCCGTGGAGCGGCGACGCGTGCTTCTGTTGGTGCCGCTCCAAGATGCCAGCCACGAGCTCGCGCTTGTACTGCGACCAGCGCACGTCACGCTCGAGATCGTGGCGCACGTTGTCCACGTCCACGCGGGTCGCGAGCTCGGTGCACTCGCTGCGCATCACGCGCTCGGTCGCTGCATCCTTGAGCACGGTATGGCGGAAGTCCACGCGATCCATGCGGTAGAGCACGGCGCTGGGGGAGGACACGAGCACCGAGAACTGTGCGTCGGCGGCGCCCGTGAGGACCTCGAACACGCCCACGTAATGGCGACTGCGAAACAAGCAGGCGAGATGAGATAGACCTTGGGACGGAGGCCGTCACATGGAGAATCACTCGTACCTGTTGATCGAGCAGAGCTCAACAAAGCAGCGCTGTCGGTCGATCCGGAGCGTCGGAAACTGCTTTACCAGGCGGCAGTCGCCGTGCTTGACGAAGTAAACGTGGTCTGATCGCATCCCCACGTACATCATTAGTTCGTCCCTACTGCAGCCGCGACGAGAAGCACAGAGCACGGCAATTCAACGCACTTGCTGGATCGCCTTCCTTAACCACGACATCGTTGTATGAGTGGCTGACTTTCTCCATTCTCCCCGTGAGCCGCAGGATGTTGTCGGCGTCCCAGTGCTCCAACGCTGGAACGCTGGCGAGGAACTTGATCTTCTCTCTATCCAGTAGCAGGAGGATAGTGTGAGATGATAAAGGCCGCTGGAACCAGATGGATAGCTTTGTACCGCAGTTCTCGGTCCGAGTAGCTCTTGCGCAGCTCCAAGAACGCCTCCCGCTCGATCTTCATGCACAGCGTCTTCTCATTTGCGACGACTGATGCGGTGCGCTGTTGGTCGCTGGTCAGCAAACCCACGTCGCCGAAGCACTCGAGCGCCTTCATGAACCGCACCACGTACGTCATGCCCTGTGTGTCGTCTATACAGAAAGTGTGTCAGCAAGCGTCGGTGCCTTCCATAACCGAAAGAGGGCAATCAACTGTCCAGACCAGGGGCGCCTCCGGGGTTCAGGAACGTCGATTGGATGCGCGCGCGGTTGAGAATCTCATCAAAGCCATTCATTGACGGTACGGCTGCGTGCGAAAAGTCCACGACGACGTTCAGCGAGCCGTACATGATGCAGTAGAACGCGTCGGCCGGATCCCCGATGTGGAAGAGCTCTTCGCCGCGCTCGAGCTCGACTCCCTTGACGATGCGCAGATACCGCAGCCGCTCGCGCGGCGGCAGGTCAGCAAAGTACGTCACCGTGTGGACGTATCGGTCGAGGAACTCGTAGTCGTCTTTGCACCGCGCGAGCTCCGACTTGAGCAGCACGGCGCGAAGCCGAAGACGGACGTCCGGCGGGGGGTGCTCGACGCTGTCTGCGTTGGCCATCACGTCGCGAAGACTGCGGCGTGGCGACGGCGACGGCGGTGCATCCCGCGAGGGCGGTGGGCCCAACATTCTCTGTTGGTTGGAGCAGACGCGGGAGGGTGGCGGCAAGGAGCGTCAACACGCAGTCCAAAGACGCCGATGAGCCCGATGAGCTAAATATCGCCCTGCTAATAGGGCATGTTGAAGTGGCCACAGTCTCACCTTGTTTTGCACCAGCTCACCCTATTTTTGATAATTTTCGTTGCGCACGGTGTTGTTGGTTTTATGTGTCTGACTGACTCATGAATTCTATTGTGGGTTACTAACTTCTCAACTGCCAGTTAAATAAGGCTAGTTCTGTGGCTGTTGAGTCGAAGGAACCACTCCGCGGCGGACATGCCGTCGGCGGATCATGAGCAGTTCTTGCCGCGAGGCGAAAAAAAGACCGAA